>PVIC010030737.1:0-21720 GCA_004025085.1 Thryonomys swinderianus
GAAGGGAAGGGAAGGGAAGGGAAGGGAAGGGAAGGGAAAGGGAAGGAGCTAGCAATGTAGTACAGTGCAATGCAAAGGCCCTAAATTCAATCCCCAGTACTAAAAATCACACATACATACATACATACATACATACATACACTGACTTCTTAAAATTTTGTTTTGTTTTGTTTTTTTGAGACAGGGTCTCGCTTTGTAGTTCAGGCTGGCTCTGAGCTCACTATGTAGCCCAGGCAAGCCTTGAACTTAGCAATCCTCCTGCCTCTGCCTCCCGAGTGCTGGGATTACAGGCGTGAGCCACCAGGCCCGGCACTGTGGTATGCGGTATTGATTGTTGGTGGGCGTGAGTCTCCACGCCCAGCATTGTATGTGGTTACTGGGGATCGAACTCAGGACCTTGCGCTTGCGAGGCAGGCGCAGGAACCACTGAGCTAACCCTCCGGCCTGACTTCTTAAAATTTAATGATACTGGAAGTGAAATTATATTTTTAAGGCAAAACAAGCATTTAGAACCAGAATAATATTAGAGAAGCCACTACTGTGACCTGCTCTTTGAATCTCTACAAATAGAAGCCAGGTTTCTAAAGCCAGTGGTAAAGTGATATCATTAACACATACTTGGGAGATCAGGAGAAAGAGGAAATAGCTCCAGTTTGGAGTGATCACAAAATAATGGGAACAATGAAACCTTTGCATTAATTTCCCAGAGGGAACATTAGCAGAATTCTCAAATGTTTTTATTAACATGTGAATATTAACATTCTCTCTCACTCTTTTTTAAATTGAGCTTATTAATATGTTTTACATATATATTATGATCAAATTCAACATTAAAAAATTCTGTCTGAACATGAAACATCTTGATTCTCATTTTTCCTTTCCCCCTGCCCACCCTGCCTTCCCCAAAATGCTATATAGAAAAGCTTTGCTTCCATTTTTTTTTTGTTTTTACCATCAAATATTTTCTTTCCCTTCTTTATTTTCACCTAACCCCTCATTACCTTTTCCCTTTGAACATTTTCTTCCTATTTCATGATATATGTCATTCCTTTTGGACCTCATTTACACCTTCAGTTTCTCATAATAGAAAAATGATATGGTATTTATACATCTGTATCCTATTTATTTCACTTATGAGTATGGCCTCAACATACAAGATTTGAGCATAAATGACTCAAATTTATCATTATTTATGGTTGAGTAACACAATATTTAATAAAAAGACTACATCTTTATTCAGTTTCCAGTTGATGGCTAAATGGACTGTTGATGGCTAAATGGATTTAGCTATTACAAATTGACCTACTATAAACATGGGTGGACATACATCACTGTTGTATGATTCTTTTAATTCTTTCATGTATATACCTAGCAAGGAAATAGATGGGTCAAAAGGGACCTCTAATCCAAGTTTTTAAAAGGAATCTTCATACTGACTTCCACAGTGGTTGCATTAGTCTACATTCCTACCAACAGTGGAGAAAGGTTCCTTTATCCCCACAGCCCTACCAGCATATGGTGTTGGTTGATTTCATGATAGTAACCATTCTTTTTGGAGTGAGATGGAATCTCAGTGTTGTTTTCATTTGTGTCTCTTGAATGACCAGTGATGCTGAACATTTTTTCATATGTTTCTTCAATGCCTTTACTTCATCTGAAAAATGTCTATTAATTTCAGATGCCCATTTTTGAATTGGATCTTTAAATTTGGGGGCAATCTGATTTTTAAAAAGTTCTTTATATACTCTAGATAGTAGCTCTTTATCTAAGGACCAACTGGTAATATTTTTTCCCAACTTGTAGGTTGTCTTTTTGCTCAGTTGGTGATTTCTTTCTTTTTTTTTTTTTTTTTTTTTTTTTTTTTTTTTTTTTTTTTTTTTTTTTTTTTTTTTGAGACAGAGTCTTGCTTTGTAGTTCAGGCTGGCCCTGAGTTCACTATGTAGCCCAGGCAAGCCTCGAACTCAGCAATCCTCCTGTTTCTGCCTCCCGGGTGCTGGGATTACAGGCGTGAGTCACCACGCCTGGCCGTTGGTGATTTCTTTTGCTGTGCAGAAGCTTTTTAGTAAGGTGAGATCCCAATTGAGATTCTTTCTGCTAGTTCCTGTTCTGCTGAGTAAACTTTGTTCATAAAGTCTTAGAAACCTAAACATCCTTCACTCTAAATTTAAAGGTTGTCAATAATATCTTTAGCCTGAACATCGACGTTACAGAAAGGAGTTTTCTTCAAACATATAAACCTTAAAAGACAATTCCACAAGAAAACAAAGTGCAGATGTTCCAGCATAACTAATCTAACAAAGTTAGATAAATGAATTCCCATCAGTTACATCCTATAACAAATTTCCTATAGGAGTTCCATGGAAAATTTTGTAATGAATTACAGAATCATATCCTATATGTGTTGTTTTGTCAACATATTTGATTATGTTAATATTATATATCAGTAGTTAAAGCTTACCTACACTGAGACTCTAACCCTTGCTCTATGACATTATAATTATTATAATACCATCTCAAAAAGTTTTAGAATCATATTAGAATTATTAACGTTTGAAGAATTTTTGCAATCAGCTATAGAGCTCCAAGGTGAGAGTTACAATATTTCTGAGAAATGTATTCCACCAGGCACATATTTAAGAAATAATTTATAAAACATTTTCCAAATCCCCTCTGTTACACTAACCAATGTCCCTAATCATTGTGAGAAGTTGGCCTGGCCAATAACAGAACATCTTTGCACACTCAGAAAGAGCATACACACACCCACAAACACACATTCAACACTTATATTTTCACCAGTCTGAAGGCAAGTAATTTCATTCAAGCTATAACAATTCCTAGTGTATAATTTCCAGAGAAACATTTCACAATAGTATATTCCTGAGTTTGCCAGTCAAATTTAGTCACCTGATTTTGTAAATAGAATTTTATTGGACCAAAGCTCTGCCTCTTTGTTTATATATTGTCTATGGTTACTTTCATGCTACTACAGTTGCAAAAATTAAAATGTTTACTGTCTGGCTTTCATAAGTAAGATTTGCTGACCCTTAATCTACAGTCTTCCATGCTATAATGTTTAAGGACAGCCCAATCCCTTATAGAAGAGTAAGTCTTAATGAAAATGAAGCAATGAGGCTTTTGAAATAGATTAATTCTAATCTAATTTTGGTAATTATTTTTCATAAATTTCTTTTAATATTACACTATCAGTGGCTGTAGAAGAAGAGAATGTATTTATTATACACCATTAGTGGTTTCTTTTAGGTATGTTATTCATATTAATCTTCATGGCCACTTAGTCAATTACTAACTCCAACTCATAAATATCCAAATAGTGGGCTACAAGAGTATGAAAATTGTCACATGACTACAAGTATGGCTGCTGAACTTGATTCTTGGTCCTTATTCTCTAGCACCCAGTCTCTTCCTTGTACACAATGAAGAATTATTCATGTATTTATTTTGCCTTTACAAAAGTGACTGGGCCCTATCTCTATCACCGTGTACTAAACTAAAATCAAATGGATTCGAGACTTCAACATTAAAACAGAAACAATAAACCTGCTGCAAAACGGGTTAGGTAAAACTCTTGGAGACATTGGCTTAGGCAGAGACTTTATGAACTAAACCTCTATAGCACGAGAACTAGCAGAAAGAATCAACAAATGGGATCTTATCCTACTAAAAAGCTTCTGAACAGCAAAAGAAACCACTGGCACCACTAAAAGGCAACCAACAAACATGGGAAAAATCTTTACTAGCTGGGTGTCAGACAAAGGGCTACTATATAGAATATATAAAGAACTTAAATAAATCAGTCCCCCAAGTTTAAAGACTGGGGCCATTCAAAAATAGGCATCCGAAATGAACAGACACTTCTCAGAGGCAGAAGTCAAAGCAAACAAGAAGCATATGAAGAAATGTTCAACATCACTGGTCATTTGAGAGATGTAGATGAAAACAACACTGACATTTCATCTCACTCCACAAAGAATGGCTGCTTTTGAATAATCAACCAGTGATAAATCCTGGCAAGGCTGTGGGGAGAAAGGAACCCTTCTCCACTGTTGGTGGGATTGTAAACTTGTACAATCACTATGGAGATCAGTATGGAGATTCCTCAGAAGACTAGGATTAGAGGTCCCATTTGACTCTGATATTCCCCTGCTAAGAATATATCCAAAGGAATTAAAAGATTCATATTATAAAAACATATGTACACCCATGTTCACAGCAGCTCAGTTTGTGAAAGTCCAAACTTGGAAACAACCCAGATGCCCATCAACTGGATACTGGATAAAAAAGTTTAAAAAAAATAAATAAAATGGAGTATTACTCTGCCATAAAGAATGTTTTATTCATTTATATGCAAATGGATACACCTTGAGGACACACTATTAAGTGAAAAAATGGATCCAAGATATGTAAATATCATATCTTTTTTCTGGTATGAGAACCTGTAGATGTAAATGAGTTCTAGAATGTATGATATATTTTTTTAAATAGGAAATATTCAAAGGGAATGTGGTGGAGGAACATAATGAGGGGAAAGAATAAATATGATTGGAAAGAAAGAGAAAGCATATAAGGGGTGGGGTTGGGAGGAAGAATATGAGTAAAAATGAGAATTAACTTCTGTCATATACTGTCACTTCCCAATTTTGAGTGAGATTGTGAGCTATATATAAAATGTACCAATAAAGAATTTAATTAAAAACAAAAAGTGACTGGGCAACTCTTGCATGCAGTTCAGCTCCTGGACTGCTCCCTTGTCCCAAATCCTCTAATGTTCACTCCTAAATAAATGCTACAGTATAAACAAAAATATGTTAATAGTACTCAATCTAATAATATTCTTTATGAACATTTCATAGTTATTAACTTCACCAACAGTTACTAGCTTTATTTAGTATTAAACATTATACTTGAAGTTTCAATGTTTTTTTTTTGCCCTGAATATTGTTCTCTCAAGAATCTGCATATCATATGGAACTTTAAGAGTAAACAGAGGTCCCATTTGACCCTTCTATTTCCCTCCTGGGTATATTCATGGAATCAATGCATCATACCACAATGACATGTGCACCCACATTTATAGCAGCAGTTTGTAATAGCTACATCATTGTAACAACCCAGTTGACCATCAGATGGATAGTAAAGATATTTTTATTTTTATAAAATAGAGCATTACTCAGCCATAAAGAATGAGACATGAGGGCTGGAGGGTTAGCTCAGTGGTTCTGGCGCCTGCCTTGCAAGTGCAAGGTCCTGAGTTTGATCCCCGGTAATCACATATAATGCTGGGCGTGGAGACACGCCCACCAACAATCAACACCGCATACCACAATGCCGGGCGTGCTGGCTCACGCCTGTCATCCCAGCACTCGGGAGGCAGAGACAGGAGGATTGCTGAGTTCGCGGCGGCTTGCCTGGGTACCATAGTAAGCTCAGGCCCAGCCTGAACTACAAAGCGAGACCCTGTCTCAAAAAAAAAAAGAAAAAAAAATGACACATGAGAGGATATATAGCTAAATGGATGTACTTTGAAGTTATACTCATAAGTGAAATAAATATGACATACATGTGTATATACTGTATCATTTCTCTAGCAAAAGAAACCAAAGTTGTAAATGAGGTTCAGAATATATGGTATTATGAAAATAGGAAGGAAATTCTCAGAATAAAAGGAAATGGGGGGGGGCAGAGTAAAGCAAGGAAGAAAAACTTCAGGAAAACAAAAAGAATTAAAGCTTATGTATTTAGGGCCTGGGAAGGTGAAGGGAAGGCAGGAGAATAGGAAAAAATAAGAATCGAGATATACCATGCATAGGTAGAATTTCTCAATGATGACTGTGATCATAATGTTTTCCTAAAATGTACCAATAAACTCAATAAGGGAAAAAAAAGAGTAAGTAACTATAATGTCTAAATATAATTAAAATAAATGCAAAAAAGAGAAGAAAAATGATAGCAATTAACAGTATCCACACCAGGAATCCTACCTGAATCGACTCATTTGTCATTAAATTGTGAAATTTTTAAAAAAGAATGAAGTTGCAAAGTTTTGCCATAACTGGATCAAAAATTATTGTAAAAATATAGGATTAGAGTGAAAAATTCCTAGGATCACAAAATAGAAACACTAAGATATTTTTAAGTGGGACATAATCCAGAAACTGCAAAGTAAACACAAGCTATCTGCAATAATTATGATTTTTAAGTCAATTAAATGTCAGACATCCACAATTTTAATCTTTACAGGTCCTACTTGGAATTTAAAACATACTTTTCTCATTATAATTAAGTCATTTGTTTAATTTTCACTCTCAGGCAAAAGTGATTAGAAAGTAAAATGATTATGGACTGCAGCGAAATCTAATCGATATAACCTGATTAATTTATCATGTTATGGTATATTACAAATGTTAAAGTACTAGTATTAGCACCTTCTATATCTCTTCCTTTAAGAAGCATTCATTTTATAAATCACTGTAAAAATATTAAGAGTTGGGTGTGCCTTTTTCAGGATGCTACTTTATCTTCCTCACATAAAGAACTATTTTTATGAATCTCAATCAGGCTAGAGTTATTGCAGTGATCATCAAATTAAAACTGTTTTTATTTGTTCTAAATAAAAAAATATCCATTTTAGCACAGTAAATTATAAATTCATCTAATATGTTCCAAATTGATATCTGTACTTAGTATACAAACACTATATTCCTTTAACCATATTGATTCACTAGGAAGACAAACGTTGCCATCATCATTTAGCAGCTGTTAAACACAGGCGATTTACTGATGTCAGTTTCTTTGTGTGTAAATGTGGAAGTCAATCAGTAGACTATTGTGAAGGGTGGAGCGTGGTGATCTCCATGTGGAGCAACTAGTACAACAGTTCTAGCACAGAGTAGGAGTTCAATAACCATTCATTATTGACCTTTTTGAATAAATACTATGTGATACATTTCAGGCCTTAGTAATTGACCTCCTTTTTTTTTTAATCCAAACTAAACAGGGGCTTTTTATACCATTTTCCTTGTAAGTTCAAGTCCCTCAACCATAAGAGGACACAGAGCAGAAGTGCTACCCATATTTGCAAAATGACAGTGGATTTCACTTTTTAATGTGTCCCACAATGATGTTAATAGTTGACAATCTTGCCTAAAGAGTCATCTTCAGGGTATATATAGCATGTGGGCTGTAAAGAAGCCCAAACATTCCTCTTTATCCTTAAGGCAAGTCCAAACATTCCTCTTTAGCCTTATTCCCCCTACAAGATAATATGCAAAGCCCAGGTAAAATAAGGCAGTAGGAAGCAGAACAAACCAGAGGAAGGCAGCACATTTTAATTGATAAGACTGTAGACTCTAGGATCAGACCAATATAAATACAAATTCTTTTTCTGACAATTTAAACAATGGCCTGGGGCAAATACCTTCCTCCCTGAACTCTGGTTAAGTGAGTACTATAAAACAATATCATGTGTTTGATGACTGAGGTCTAACTGTCTCTGTCCATATAAAGCCTTAATAAATACTGCATAGGCTGAGTGTATCTTTCTATTGTTCTAAGTATGGAGTGGTTATAAGATGTCAACATTAAGGAAAAGATCTATTCAATAGCTCTAGTATTGTGGGAAAGAAAATCTATATGTATACGTAGCTTAGAGTCTTCCCAATCAAATTTTGTCCAAGATTTAGCAGCATTAGCAAAAAATGGAAACTTACTAAATATTGACACTTGGGCTTCATTCTATTCAGATGAATCAGAATCTGCATTTTAAGAAAGCATCAGATATATACAATGCACAGTCATGTTTTAGGGACACTGGTCTGGAGATTCGTTTAATAATAATTACTCCAAAAGAATAGTGGGCCATATTACCTCAGTGTATACATTTTTACATATATAAATAAAATATCACACACTAATGTATTATTTGGTTAGCTGAGTTAAAGTTACTGTATTATTTATGCAATAGTTTCCACTAGTAATCCATGCAGGTCAGCATAGTCTAAATTTCCAAATACATTGCATAGTCTTCCAGGGACTAACTCTATAGGAGCAGATTCTCAGCCACTGCTCTCGTGTGCATTTAATCACAACTTTTACAAAGGAGGGCTATGCATAAGGTGGGAAATACATGCGTGTTGATAGGGTTACAGGCCTCTATTTTATACAGTCCTTCTGGGTCCTTCACCTCCTTGTAGCTCCACCCCACTAGTTTCTACAAGGAAAAACTTAAAAGGCAATGTGGGCTATGATAGGTTAAAAGTTACCTCACCCTTATGTAGGTTTGACTGAACTGAAAAACTATACAAGACCATCCCTTCCTGTGTTCCAAACTTCTGCTCCTCTCTGGTGCAGGATCCACTCCACCCTTGTCAGGCTAGCTGGTGTGTGGTGAAGTTGCTGGCTGCCGGTGGAGTTCTAACACATGTATCTTAAATTTTAAGAGGATGTTTTTAAAAATACGATTATCCAGGAACTACCTTCCAAAATTCTGATTTAATTTGTCTAAGTGAAGGTTAGATGTCAGAATTTTTGAAAAGCTACTGAGACAATAAATCTAACCCTTGAGATACATGTGAAAAATATCTTCTTCAGGTTACACATTCCACTGCAAAATGCAGACTTTTACATTAAGATGAAAGATGAAATTGAGTATCAGAACCAGATCATGTAGATGGGACTTTTTATTCATGTATTTGTTATTCAGAAGGCTAAAGTTATGCAACAGGCTAGGACTCATAGTGGAAAATATTTGCTAATTAACTTTTTAAAATCAGTCCCCAAATATTTCTCTTTTCTTATCATTGATAGTTATTTCTTCTTTTCTTATCATTGGTAATATTTAAAGAATCAAATGTTTAAGATACTAGGACACCTGCATTAAATTATGAAACCTTGTATTTCTGGAAATTATCCAGGATTTCATGAACAGTGATATTGAAGAGCCACACACAAAGCCACTTCCCAGAAAATTGGAACAGGTTAACAAGATGAGGAGATTGGAAACAAGTAACAGGATGAAGGGATCGTAAATAACCATTCCAATGAGAATCACCTGATTGCAAACTAATAAAAGATTTCTTTAGGAAAACTGCTAGTATACTAAAGGATTTCTCTGAAAGCTGTTTTTATGATCACACTACAAAAGTCAACCATGAAATAAAAGGTTATACTAACTTTGAACTCAGTGGGAAAAATAAACTGAAAAATGTGATTTATTTTTAGTCTAACACTCAGTCCACTCATCCAGAATATTATAACTTTAAATTTATGAGATATGAAATTAAACAATTTTGTTTAGACAGGGTCTCGCTTTTTAGTTCAGGCTGGCCCGGAGCTCACTATGTAGGCCAGGTAAACCTCAAACTCAGCAATCCTCCTGCCTCTGCTTCCTGAGTGCTGGGATGACAGGAGTGAGCCATTATGCCTACCTAGTCCCTTCTTTTTTAAAAGACAATCCATTAGGTGTATTTACACAATATGTAGTCTGGAATCAGGAGCAGCATTTTACTGGAATCAATTACCCATTGAAAATAAAAAAAGTCTTATTTATATATTTTCCTCCCTTACATTTCCTAGTTTAACAAAAGATCCCAAAAGTTCACTCTGTCCACAGTGACTGAAAACCAATGCAAGGTCATTTAAAAATTTATTACCTGCCCAGATGGGGCCTGTATTGCTACCCTTTCCCAGGACTCACTTGCTTAGGAAAACAACAAAGCCTAAAAGTTACAGTGAACAGATGGATCTACAGACTATCCATCTGTGTATTTTGAAAGATTTTTAGTAATAGCCTTCAAATGTTTTTTCCTCAACTCTATGAATTTAATTTTTGGTAAAATAATATGTACTATTTTCATTTCAATGTGTCATTATGGTAATGGAGTAAAAACAGAAAATCAATGAAAATACACACTAATCGGAATGCTTAAGTGAAGTAAACACATTAATTTAATGGAATGTAGACAATGTAGTTATGCACAGTGGTGCAGACCTGCAATTCCAGATACTGGGATGGCTGAGGTAAGAGGAGAGCAAGTTCAAAGCCAGCATGGTAAATCGGTGAGTCTTTGCCTCAGAAAACGTTAGAGAGAATTTCCGATCATTAAAGATGTCTTATACCAATAAATGAGTCAAACAAAATGTATATTATTCATTCAGTATAACTTTACTCAATTCAAACCAAATATATTAAGTAAAAGGAAAGTGTCCACAATTACGAACAGTGAGTAGCACAGGTTTATAAAATATGTTCTTTCATTTAAAATTACCTTCTGTACTTTTCAAACTTTCTGATATAGTCTATGAAAACATCAGCTATTATAAACATAAAATGAAATAACAAGTTCAAACGAAGGCAAGACAACTACTGTTCTTGTTTTGGAAGTTCTAATTCATTAAGATCCCTTATTTCCTGACATGTTACAAGAAAAGTAACTGAGATTCAAGAAATTTAAATCCAAGTATCCCAAAGTCAAGTACTGATACATAATAAATCCATTGATATACTTGGTTTTTAAAAAAATAATTATTTATTGGTACATTTTATATACACATCATTATTACATACAACATTGAACTTTTGTACTAGCGTATGACACAACTTTATTTTCATTTTTTCCCATTCCCCTAGCCAATCTACAACCCCCCCCCCCGCCTCCCATACATAAGGTTTGTTTCTTTTGTCTTTAACCATCAAATTTTTTCTTTCCCTTCTTTATTTTGATGAGGATTTTAAAAATGTAATCAAATTGATATTATTGTAGGTAGGCAAGCTAATTAGATACCTTTGTAGGCAATTAGATAGGGTTGGCCTTGGAGGAGCCAATTTGGAAGACAATTAAGGAGCCAATTCAAGAGGACAATGGAGACACCTTTGGCATTGCAAAAAGAGAAAGACAACCACACTGCAAAAAGAGAAAGGTAGAATAGATAACAGTGATTGATATTCTAAGTAGATATCAATCCCTTGGAGGAGGAGAAGGTACTAAGGTCTTGGCCCATCCTCCCCAGGAAGTATCCCTGATTAGAAATCTTGGTAGCCTATTACATGATTTGCTTTCCCATTAAATTCCCCTTTAATCAATATTAATCTTATCAGTTGATCATAGTTTTGTCCGCCTTTTAATTCTTATTGGTTGGCCCCACTTCACCTTGTGATTTTGCTCCATAAACATCTTCTGAGAAACAGGGTCCTGGGTTACCTACTTTTGGGTCCCTTTTCGGTCCACCTCAGGCAGAAGCTTTCTTTCTCAATAAACTTTTCCTACTCTTACCTTCATTGTTCCTAGAATTCATTCTTCAGTTTTAGACAACATGAACTTGTGTTTCAGATATTTGGCAGGCTGAGAGTTATACTTACTCCCCTGTATCACCTATATCAATATAACTGAGTTATTTCATGGAATGAGAAAATGCTGCACATATAAAAAATGATTGTACTGGATTCCAGAAAAAGGTAACAAAAATAGAAGCCAGATTACTAGTCACACAACCTTCCCTTTTTGCTAAATTCTGAATGACAAACTATAGCTTTGTGAATTTTTCTATTACAGGCATTTCTAATTATTCACCAGTCTCAATCAACTTGTGGCTTAAAAACTTGTTTTCAAATGTGGGGGGATAAGTCAATGCAGCAGTGTCTGTTAAGTAAGCATAAGGCTCTGGGTTTGAATCCTAGCACCAAAAAAGAAAGGGGGGGAAAAAATGGAAGGAACCTTTTGCCCATTATAGATGCTATATGCAGCTATTGCAGGAACAAGGATTTTATACAAAAGCATACTGTGGAACTGTTCTCCAGTTTAGTTTGAACATAGCCCAGTAGGTACAGAGACTTAAGAACTTACAAATTATGGCCCAGGGATTTAGATCAGTAATTCCAGTGCCTGCCTGGAAAATGCAAGGTGGTGACTCATGCCCAATATAAATCAGTACCACACTCCATAATGAACGGCATGGTGGCTCATGCCTGTAATCCCAGCACTCAGGAGGCAGAGGCAGAAGGATTGCTGAGTTCGAGGCCTGCCTGAGCTACACAGTGAGCTCAGGCCCAGCCTGAACTACAAAGCAATACCTTGCCTCAGAAAAAAAAAAAAAGAACTTACAACAACATGCCAACTAAATTAAATAGCACAGTGAGAAAGAGAATGTTTAACATTTATATTTTTCCCCTTTGTACTCATCAGATTCAATGCTCAAATCATGGTACTAACCCAGAAGCAGTTGGCTAAGAATCCACTGACCAGCAAGTAATACAACAGGAAGATGTTATTTTTGGAGGACCCCAGAACATAGGTGAGGCCCCCTATTGTGGTTCTTGACATTACTGTTAAAAACATCTCAGTATCAAAATTAAATTAATCAAGAAAGAGTCTAGACGTGGAAGAAGTCTTTCAATATTCTTAGGAGAGCATGAACTGGCATTTCTTTTGCAGGGCCTTAAACAAGAAGACTGATAAATTCCTTGTAGGAAGCCGCTAAAAATTGCACAAAGTAACATATGCAGTTCTAAGAATCAGTCTCCCATAAACTGTCATGATGATTTCTGTGTTAGAAGAGAAAAAAGAGAAAACAAAAAAGTGCACCAAGAAAGGTCAACTGGGAAAGATATGGTTTCCCACTAGCTTGCAAATTGAGTCTTCCAGAAAGCAATCAGCACTGTATCCTCCCCATTCCCTGCCTCAGATTTCATCTGTTATCTCCCGGAGCTGAGACTAAGTTTGTGATTTCAGATTTCACAGATGGAACATAATCAGAAAATGTTGACATAAATTTGTAATCACTGAGTATTGATGCAAACAATTCACTTATGCATAGAAATCTCCCCTAATTTATTGACTAAACATTTCTTTGTAGGAAAGATGGGAGAAAGTGGGGAAAGCTAGAGACAGAGAGAACTTGTACAAAGGCAGTGTGATAATTATAACAATTTTATTATCCTACCCTTGAGTTTGTTCCAAGTGCGTTTTCTCAATCTTGTTTCATAATCTAAAAGAAAAGAAACTGGAGACCATTTTGAGTTGAAATTGTAGATATCTTACTCCTATGTGATTGATCCAGAATAAGACTAGATCTCAGAAAAATATTAGTAACAACACTAGCAAAATATGGAATATAAAATTAGGAAAGAAAATTAAAAATGCATCCTACTTGCAAATACTCTGAACAAACCATTAGCAAATCAATTCTAATAGCATATAAAGGCAACAGTGAAATATTAGTAAATTGTGATTATATCCTTGACAGAAAAGCAGAAAAAAATATTACATGGAAAGTCTGTATTGATGCTTGCTAATGTTTCTAAATAACAGAAATTAGAAATAGGAAACCAAATGGATTCCATACTAATAAACACATACAGATAACCAATATAACACATAGGATATGACTGTTCAGCCTGTATGAGTTCTGTTTACTGGGGGAATCCAAAGAGCCTCCACATCAAAGGCAGATGCTCCCTTCGCTTTCTACAGCTCTGGAGTTGTTCTCCAGTACAGTACTAGTAGACTGAGGAAACAAAAACTATTTACCACATAAATAGAAAACAATGGAAAATACAATGTGATAGCTACTAACGAGGTTTTGAAAAGGTTACAAAATTTCAAAATAATAAGTATACAAAATATATTTCAACTAATGAAATAACTGGGTAGATAGTGAAAATTTAAGAATAGCATTTTAACTGTAGCATGGAAAGGTCTTAAAAATACTAAAAATATGTACACCTCATAAAAATAAAGTTATAAAACCCTGCTGAGGAAAAGAAGTTTTAAATAGAGGAAGCTCCTTTGTTTTTGATATAGTGTTCCACTATTTTTTTTATCATGTCAGTCTTTCTAACTTCACCAATATTTAGTGAATGCTCAATAAAATATCCTAAGGTTTGCATTTGTCTATTACTCTGTGTCTATCTGCATTCAATTTTTTCAAGTGTCAAAATATTTAAAAACTCAGCTGGAAGAAAAATTTAAGAATAGCTAAGTACATTGTACAAAAGAAGAATAGTGAAAAATTACTGGTCCTAAATAACAGTGAAACAAAAGTAAACAACCAAAATTACAACCAGCTCTGTAGGAGCAAGACCAGAATATATCATTGGACAGTAACTTCTGTATCTAAATACATCTAAGACAGTTTGACAATTAGAATATTAAAAGCATATATTTCAAGTAGACTAGTGACTGCCAGTCATTGAGTAATAAATAAACTGTAGCTCACTCATTTCACCAGATAAACTCTATACAGATCAAATATTTAAACACAAAGTCTATATTAAATATTGGGGAAAATGAGAGCAAATTTATGCATAGTAAATATATCTTAGAAGAAAACATTGATAGATTCCTCTACATAAATATTTAAAACTTTGGTGTAATATAAAGCACTACACAGAAAGCTTAGGAACAAATTAAAAATTGTGAACAGTATTCAGGACATATTGGAATATATATATATATATATATATATCTTTAAAAACAGTAAAATTACCATACTTAAAAGGAAGCTGAACAAAATATGAATGCAGAATTTTTTAAAAACAATAAAATATATGGAGATTATTAGTCTTAGCAGTGATCAATGAGAATTAAGAATAAAGTATCTGTTTCCCTTGGAAATTTCCCATTCTACAAAGACCATATACTTTCTAAGGGAAATTTGGTGTTGGGATGTAATGAGGGGAAGGAATAAATATGATTCTGAAAGAAAATAAAAGAGCATGTATATAGGGGGTGGGGAGGTGTGGGGAGGTGGGGATATAGGTAAAAATGAGAATTGACTTGTGTCATATATTGGTACAAATTCCCCAATGTTACATGTGATTGTGAGATGTATGTAAATTGTACCAATAAAGAATTCAATTCAACAAAAAAGAATAAAGTATTCATGTGTCAAACTTGTAAATATCTCCTAGATAGTTTGTGAGGTATATTTGAATACATGGGTGAAGGAAGCTTGTTTACACATTTGGGGAAGTATAAATTAATGCAAACCCTTTGGAGAACAATTTAGTTATATATGTCGAACTTTTCAATGAAAATTTCATTTGCTTGACATTTCAAAGCTAGGACTTTATTCTGAAATATGTATCCTCAAAAGAAAACAACTTATCTACATTACCATATGTAATTTGGCATGTTTCTGATCTCCAAATAAGCCCCCACATCAGTATTCACTGCACACTGTTACTAAACCTTAAAGTTGTAGAAAGTCGATTTAGTTTCTTAATTCATCCATACAATAGGACAGCAGACAAAAATACGAAACATGAGACATCTCTATGCATCCTAATCAAAACGTGTCCATAGCAAATTGGCTGGTTTCAAAGGCAGTTTGGTAAACAGGACATAGAGAGTGATCTGATTGTTGTTCTAGTTAATGTTTATGTCCATTTTAGACGACTATTTTAAAATTCAGTATAGCTAGGAGCTTTGGGGGTTTTTTGTTTTGTTTTGTACAAAGGACCTATACTGCATTTCAAAAATTAACTAGCCATTATATATGACCTTCTCTACACCAAATAAATAATAAAACCTCTTGGACATAAAATAAATATTAGATAGCTACATGATTAGATTTATAAGTGTTGTTTAATTTGATCTGAAATGTATAACCCAAATAAACTACTGCTTTCTAAGGATTACAATATACTAATACATATTATACATGGAAATTCTGGTAAACATATATTGGACCGTTTAGACAGCATCGCAGAAGACATCAAGGTTTCCCTCCAAAGTGTGGGAAATTAGTTTGTGTAGCACAAGTCATTAATTGCAGTAAACTCACAGATGAGGTAGGAGATGTATAAATTTAACAATTTTACTTCACTGAATAAAATCCCGGTATCTTCTAGACAGTTCTTACCTCCTGTATTCCTCTCACTCTTTCTCATTTAAAACAGTTCTTGCTCTCTGAAGGTGAAGTCATGTGAAACTAGGGACACTTGTATTTGATCTGTAAAAATGCAGTTCCCTATGGTTTTGTCTAATATATTTCAGCAATGAGCACATTTGAACTCTGCTACGGAACTCATTTCCAAAATGTATGGTAGGCATTGTGAAATAGGAAGAAAATGCTGAAAAGGAAAAATGAATAGGGGGTAGGTGAAAGTAAAGAAATGAAAGAAAAAGTGATTGAAAAAAGCAAAAAGGAAACAATGCAGATATATATATATATATATTTACGGAGTAGAGCACTAACAGGATGGCAGAAAAGGAAAAAATGAGAATCAAGGTGTGTCATGTCCAGGTACAAATCGGCAATGTTGATTGGGATCATAGTGTATGAATGTACCAATAAAAATAATTTTAGCTGGGCGTGGTGGCTCACCCTGTAATCCCAGCACTCAGGAGGCAGAGACAGGAGAATTGCTGAGTTCGAGGCTTGCCTGGGTTACATAGTGAGCTCAGGGCCAGCCTGAACTACAAAGTGAGACCTTGTCTCAAAAAAAAATAATAATAATTTTAAAAACAAATAAATTATACTATGTTCCTATAGTATGGACATTATTACGATCATTTTTGAAGCATTCACATCACTAAGCACCTGACTTGACCTCTTAAAATGAAATATCTTCTATAAGGCCACACACCTGGTCAGAGTTGAAATCCCAGGTAGGACTGGAAGCCTCTATGGCCAGATTTACTTATATTTTATCTGACTTGATACCATGTGTTTATTACACTGTTAGTTTACACTTTCATTTATTATATCAGATTATCAATATGTTATGCTTACCATTTGCACATTCTTTGTTCACTCAAGATTTACTGTACACCCTCTGGTGGCACGTGAACAAATATTTAGAAACTGTTTGCTGGAGAAGAGCCATTTTTGTGTTAATTTCCCAGTATGAATCTTCCCTCTGTGCCTGATATCAAGCTATAAGGCAATATATACAGTCTGCACAATTTCTGAACACTCAGCAATCAGCTGTAGAAAATCAGTATGAGTAAGACTCAGGGTGTCCATTGATTTCTGCACTATAGACACTTCATTAGGCATTCAGGGGAAAAATATAAATATATGATTTCTGCCTTTAAATAACTGAGGATCTAGTTAAAGATATTGATATTCAGCAATACAAGTTATCAGAATGTTACTGCTGTTGTTTGTTTGTTTTTCTTTTGGCTTTTGAGGCAGGGTCTCACTTTGTAGTTCAGGCTGACCCTGAACTCACTATGTAGCCCACATTAGCACTGAACTCCTGGCAATCCTCCTGCATCTGCCTCCTGAGTGCTGGGATCACAGGCGTGAGCAATCACGTCTGGCAAGTTATCATAATTTCAAGAAAAATAAAAGGTTCTTAAATTCTATTGTCCTATTTACTTTCTGATATTTTAGGTAATTATTTAAAATACTGTCCCTAATTCAAAGCTGTTTTAATCCCTTTTCAAAACTACAGCATCAATAATTATAACTATCCTGAAATTTAGACCAAATAATATTGTCAACCAAAACTGCTTCAAGCCCTTCATTCTTCTCACTTCCAATGAAGAAAATTATTTATGGGTGGTTCATCTTCTATCTTCTCCTTAATGTAACTTCTACAAACTCTCTGATGACTGAGAACAGAATAAATAGTAATAACTATTCATGTTCCATGCACTAATTACTATAATCACACCACCATACTTCTCTAAAGTGAAGTATTTTTCAACAACATATCAAGAAAATTATTTACTTCTAAGATGATGAATGACTTAGAAAAATAATTCAGACAGGAACTATGATGCGACGTAGTAATATACACATAATTTTTCCTTGAAATATAAACAAGTCTTGCTCTATATTTTGGCATGCATAGGTTTTATACTACAAAAAAGACAATTTTAAAATTTTATAGACATTAAACATAGGTTGTGATTAAGAAAAGCCTCATAATAATGAAAGGGGATGACAAAAGTATATTTTCTCCCTGAAATATACTATTTATGATTCTTATAAAAATGATTTTTGAGAAAGTCAGTTTTACTTACCACAAGTGGTGAGTTTATAGGCAGCCAAAATGATAAATTACTAAATAAATTTTAAGTATGCCATGAAACACTTGAACTGCCATGACTTCTCATGCATTTAGTAAGCAAAGAAAGGAAAGAAAAAGAAAGGCAAAAGAGTGAGTGCTTTTCCTTATTAGTCTGTCACTAACCCAATTCTGTGAACTTGTGGATCTGTAATGAACAAGTAAAGTACAGGGCCGGAGGGTTAGCTCAGTGGTTCCAGTTCCTGCCTCGCAAGCGCAAGCACAAGGTCCTGAGTTTGATTCCCGGTGAACATATACAATGCTGGGCATGGCACACCCACCAACAATCAATACCACATACCATAGTGTCAGACGTGGTGGCTCACGCCTGTAAGCCCAGCACTCGGGAGGCAGAGATAGGAGGATTGCTGAGTTTGAAGCTTGCCTAGGCTACATAGTGAGCTCAGGGCCAGCCTGAACTACAAAGCGAGACCCTGTCTCAAAAAAAAAAAAAAAGTACAAAAATTCTACACATAGATGCAACACTTATGTCAACCTAAAGCCATTTTCCCACCCCTGAACACCTGAGGGCACTTCATGAATAACCAAATTCTTGTCAGCCTTCTAGAAACATAAATATTCACTGATACCTGTAGGCTAGGCATTCAATCTTATATATACATTTATTATCTAACACCTTTTAAAATTTATACAAACAGGCCAGATGTGGTGGCACACACCTATAATCCCAGCACTAGAGAGGAAGAGGCAGGAGGATCACCCTGAATTTTAAGCTAGCCTAAACTACATAGCAAGATCTTCTCTTTAAATAAATACATAAATAAATAAAATTTATACAAATAGTATTTTCATACACATTTTTTTAAAAAGTGTAGCTGTGATCAGTGTAACTTTTTATACAGTTGTTATAGCAAGCTATGGGTATAGGAAGCTAAGTATTAAACTGAAAACTGCAAAATTCTTTAAATCAACCAGAATTTTTAAATGAAAATTATTAAGGACAAATAGAAAAACAGTTATAAGATCAAGAAAGTGAATTCAGGGCCAGAGGGTTAGCTCAGTGGTTCCGGTGCCTGCCTGGCCAGTGCAAGGTCTTGAGTTTGATCCCCGGAAACCACATACAATGCTGGGTGTGGAGACTCACGCCCACCAACAATCAATACCACATACCACAGTGCCGGGCGTGGTGGCTCACACCTGTAATCCCAGCACTCGGGAGGCAGAGACAGGAGGATTGCTGAGTTCGAAGCTTGCCTAGGCTACATAGTGAGCTCAGAGCCAGCATGAACTACAAAGCGAGACCCTGTCTCAAAAAAAAAAAAAGAAAGAAAGAAAGAAAGAAAGAAAGAAAGAAAGAAAGAAAGAAAGAAAGAAAGAAAGAGAAAGAAAGAAAGTAAATTCAACTCTGACACAATGCCATTTCATACAATTGCTACTTTTTTGTTGTTTTCATATTTTTATTTACTTTTATATTTTTCTGCTGAAATTTATTTTAAAGTATTTTTAAGGACTATTAATTCTCCAAGTGATATTTTATGCAGGCATGTAATATATTTTAATCATAGCCATCTTCTATTCTTATTCCCTTCCTTTTGTTTAATAATAGTTTCTCTTCTATTTACATGTTATCTTTTTCCCATTGTTTTTATAGTTCACACACTGGAAAAATATGTGATACTGTCTTTCTTTCTTTTATTTATTTCACTTTACCTGATGACCTCTACTTTCATCTATTTTTCTATTTTCTTGCAAATGACATAATTCTCTTCTTTATGGTTGAATAGAGCTCAAGTGATATACATATGTCACCATTTTTTGTCTTTTCATCTGTGTGTGGGCACCTAAACTGGTTCCATATCTTAACTATTATGAATTTTATTACAATAAACATGGGGATAAAAGTATTCCCTTAATTCCTTCAGTTACATTTCAAAGTGGTTTAGCTGAGTCACATGGTAGATTTATCTGTAGTGTTTTCTCTTTTTGAAAAAATTTTATTCTTACTTCCACAGTGAATGTATTAATTTACATTGTTACCAGCAGTGTAGAGGATTTCTTTTCTCCTTCATTCTCAGTAGCACTTAAGAGAGTTTTTGTTTTCCTGGTATTAGTCCTTCTAACCGGGGTGAGATAAAAATCTTGAAGTTTTGATATACATTTCTGTAATACCTTAAGATGTTGAACACTTTATTTGTTGCTTATTTTTACTTCTAAAGAATTATCTGTTCAGTTTATTTGCCCACTTATTAATTTTGCTAACTTTGTGTTTCTGAGTTCTTTATATACTCTAATACTAGTTCTCTGTCAGAATAATAGACGGGAAAGATTTTCTCTTTTCTCAAAGGTACCTCTTCTCACTCTGCTGATTCCACTTCCTGGACAGAAACTTTTAATTTGAAGAAGTTCTATTTTTTTGTTCTTATTTTCTGGGCTACTGGAGTCCTATTCAAGAAATCTTTTTCTGTGCCTATGATTTCAAGTTTCTCACCCATGTTTTATTTGATCATTTCAAAGTCTCAGATCTTATGCTGTAAGTCTTTGATACATTTTGAATTGATTTTTGTACATGATGAGGGACTGGTTCCTAGTTCCTGTCTTCTACATATAGGTTTCTAGTTATCCCAGTGCCATTTGTTAAACAGGCGGTCTTTTCCCAAAAACATGTCTTTGGCTTTTTTGACTGGAGCCAGTTGGCTGTAGCTCCATGTTTGTTTCTATTGCTCTGTTCTACTCTTCTGGCCTGTGTGTCTATTTTCGTGTGAGTACTGTGCAGTTTTGTCACTATGGTTTCACAGTACAATTTGAGATTACAGTATCTCCAGTCTTGATCTTTTTGCTTAGGATTGCTTTGGTTATTCTGCCTTGTTTCCATATAAATTATAAGATCATTTTTAAGTCCCCAAAAGAATGCCATTAGAATTTTGATGAGGACTGCATTTAATTTGTAGATTTATTGATTGATTGATTGATTGATTTTTGGTGGCACCAGGGATTGAACTTGGGACCTTGTGCTTCCAAGGTAGGTGGTACCACTTGAGCTAAATCCCCAGCTAGATCGTTTCTAATAATATGGTCATTTTAACAATATTAATTCTGATGACCCACGAAGATAGTTCCATTTGCTAGTGTCTTTTCAGTATTTCATGACTTTCACACATGAGGTCCTTCTTTCCCTTAAGGTGACTTCTAGATATTTTTTGGGGGGTTGCTATTTTGTAAATAATACCAAACGCATCTTACAGGTCAAGAATGTGAGGAAATGACCTTGATTTTGCACAGAGACTTATAGAAAATAGATCTGTAAACAGATTTTTTTTAAGAACAGAACATGATGGCTGATTCATCCTATGCAAGTACAAAGTATAATGAAAACAGGAAGAAATAAACAATGAATTGGCATGACTTGAAACTTGAAATATGGTAGTATTCTCTCAAAGAAAAAAGCAAAAGATGTTCAATACAGAAAAAAAAAAAAAAACCTTCTGCAAGAATTTGCCCTGCTATTAAAAATCCCTGGTTCCACATTATAGAGTGGAATATTTCTATAGGAAACTTGGTGTGGGAATGTGATGAGGGGAAGGAATAAATATGATACAGAAAGAAAATAAAAGAGCATGTATAAGGGGGGAGGAGGGGGGAGTGGGTAGGGATATGGGTAAAAATGAGAATTAACTTGTGGCATATACTGGTACAAATTTCCCAATGTTATATGTGATTTTGAG
>PVIC010030738.1:0-21732 GCA_004025085.1 Thryonomys swinderianus
AGTGTTCGTTATTTTCTATTTGCCATCAGTCATGATGAATAAATCTTTTCTTCTCCATGAGACCTTAAAAGCAAGTGGCTGTTTTTGGGGGACCAAAAACTAACATTTCACCATTGGTACTCCATTATTACCTCTCACAACTGGAAAAATGCCACCTGTTCCTACTTTTGGGCCTCTTTATGAAACCCCTGGGTGGGAACCTCCAAAAGTTTCTGTACTATCAAGTATACCAGGCATTTGGACATCCACATTTTCATTTACCTTGAGGTTGTCTGGCAGCTCAGCCCTGCCGGCATAACCAGGGTTCATGGTGATGAAGACAGCACAAGTTGGATTCAGAGAGAGCTCAGTACCTTCAAAGATGAATGTCTTCAGCTTCCGGATACTGGCTTGAATGCTGAGGATCTGCTGGGCTACCACAGACAGCACCTCTACCTGCAGCGAGAAGCCCGGCTGACGTGAGCTCTGCCAGATTCCCTTTGCTCAGCAAAGAAAGAATCCAATCCCCTGAGAACCCAGACCTCCATGCTTAAAAGTGGGAACAAGATTTTGTAAAAGAAAAGGAAAATTGGTGTGTGTGCGTGTGTGTAGTATATGTGTGTGTGTGTGTGTGTAGTTTACAGTATATGAATTTTAATACTGAGCATAGTATTTGGCACATAAATGGTATTCAGTGTTTATGGGTTCAAACCTCCTACTTAAATTTATTTATCTCCATACTTTGCCCAGATAGAATTAATCACTCATCTTTTTGTGGTGTTTCTTGTAGCACTACCTTAGATTTCTCTTATGTTGTATTTGTTTCATTTCTTTCTGATCCTTTTAATAGTTTGGAGCAATCTAGAGGTCAAAATCATTTTGTACTCATTTCTGTATTATGAACAGATGGAGTTGCTAATATACAGTAAATAGTTACTCAATATATTTTTAAGTGAGTCAGAGAATGAGTTAATGTGATTGGGAGGTGGGTATGCATGTATAAAATATGCATTCTGACTCCTTGTGGATGTTTGTGTTTAGTTCACTAAGTACCAACTTTACGTAGGGAGAACAGAGGAGACACAGGCCCTGTCATTATGGAGCTGAAAGACCAGAAAAAGGCCGCTCCCTGTCTAACCCTCTGTTTTGCAGCTTAGAAGTAGAGTTACCTCAATCTGATTGAACGCATCAAAACAAACCCATGCTCCAGTCTGAGCCAGCCCCTTGAAGGACTTAGCCATGGCCTTGTAATCCAAACCATCTGAGCAGTTGAAAACCACACACTAGAAAGAGGGAAGATGTGGGTACCACTGAGGATGGATTCTATCACCTATAAATCATCCAGCACCACTAAAGAGGGGTAGGGCTCTTCTTTCTTAATAATGAACACACAGGGGCCCCACTTCACACTAAATCATCTTGAAATTCATGTTCAGTTTCCTGACAGAGGTCCAAAGAGGAGTAAGAAGAGAAGGTAGCAATGAATGACATTTCCCCACCTGCTTGGCCAAAGCTTTGGCCAGATCTTTGGTGGTCTCTGTCTTGCCTGTTCCAGCTGGGCCCTCGGGATCTCCCCCAAGGTTCAGCTTCAAAGCACCCATCAGTGTCCTAAAGGGAGGACAACAGGAACTCAGGGCCCAAGTCCCAAGATGCAGAAAAGAAACTGGCTCTTTATTTTGACACATAGTTTAGAAAGTTTCCCTGTGATTACATGACTGATAAATATATCATCGTTGAGAAAATTGTTTTACACAGCATTTTAAACAGAGAACTTGACAGTGCCTGATATATGGGAAGCACTATAAATATCTGTTTGAATGATCAATAAAGGAATACATATATAAATGAGTCAAAGAAACATGAAAATGCTTGTAAACTCTACATTCCAAAGATCACCAGTGTCCAAGGAATAGTAAAAATAAATCTTTTTATCCCACCCAATTACAACCTCTTGAGTTCAGGAACTACATTTGACTCAATTTCATATCCTCAGCAAATGAATATAGTGTCTGGTATGTATAAGATGAATCTTAGAAATTAATGATGTTGGTACATAACTGGTTCCACATCCTTTGCTGTAATTTATAATTTCAGCTAACCTACTATCTGGAAATCTTCTGAATATTTATGCCCCAAATCTAATTAGACTTAGGGCCCCTTCATAATATGTGTGGTGCACAAGCAAGTTCAAAAAATGGTTATTCGTTACAACTATAACTAATAAAGTGCATTGGTATTTGGGATTTTTACTAAATGAGATCATACCTGTTTTTGCCACCAGGTAGGGTGGGGAATGGGTAACTATGTGAGATGATGGATATGTTAATTTATTCCACTCTAGTAATCATTCCACTATATATACAGCCTTACTATTGATGTTGAGTATAGTAAATATGCTTAACAATTCATTTTGGAAAAGAAATTATTAAATAATGACTAGAATAAATTGAATGAACAGAAATCACAGAACTAGGAAACAAGTGATTGAAAGGAGACAATATTCTTAAGTATTGATTTTATAATATAAAATATAAAATCAAAGAAAATCTGAACACTATAGCATGGAAAAGTTTACAGAATACAGATTTCTAATGCAAGGAATTCCACAGTGGCACAGTGTTTTGCTGATTGCAGGATGACCACCTCTCTTCATGGGCCTGAGATCAAGGTGTAGAGACCCCTTGCCTGTGTCCTTGCTCTGCCTTGTCTGTTTCTTGCCCATGGGGTCCTCAGGCACCATCTTGATTTCTGCCATTGCAGAAGCTTCTAATTAAGTACCATGTCATGTTACCAGTGTTCTGTACTAAGATTCCTCCTAGGTTTTTATCTCCAGCCTGACAGCCTAGTTTCCATGCCTACCTCTGGGACTATGGTGACTACAGGGAGAACTCTGAAATCTGAGAATCTGCATTGTAGAGGATACCAAGCCCAAAACACCTGAAACCTTTCTTCCCGAAGTCTTCTCCCTCTGGAGGTCCCCTGAGGTATGGGAGCCCCACAGTTTACCTGTAGCAGCAGTCAGTGAGGGGCGTGATCACCAGCCGCGGGGAGTTTCCCAGGTACTTGTACCCACACAAGACTGCTGTGGTGATCATTTGTATGTGGACGTTATTTGCCTTCCATTAGTAGCACAGTTGTGAGATCCACTGAAAATCATTCAGGTCAGAGACCTTGTCATCGGCTAACTTGGTCACCACATCCCGTGCTATGAGGACACAGATGGGGAAACACACACAGAGCCATCAGAATTCCCCTTCTCTGTGGACTCCTCAGAGAGATGTGAATGTTACCAAGATTATCTCTCTTTGAATTTCAGCCTCTAGGAACCTCCTGCCCATCACAACCTGTAGGCAGGTAGGTTGCTCGGAAGTTTGCCTTTGCTTTCTCCCAAGGAGCCGAGCAGAGAATCTGCTGTGCTGTCTTCTCTCAGAAAGCAAAGCAGAGGTAGCAAACATGCATCCTTTCAAGTCGCACTGCCTTGGTCTGTATTCTGGCTCCACCACGAGCTTGACTATGTGACTTAAGGCAAGTTACTCAAGCTCTCTCTCAGTTGCATAATGTGTAAATGAGAACGACAAAATGCTTACCTTTTATGATAACTGTGAAAACTAATTATGAAATATAAATATACACAGAGACACTATATTCAGTATATAAAAACCTTACAGAAATATAATTAAAAACTATTGCTATTCCCCAATTTTTGGAGGATTACCCTAGAAGACTTTTTCTTGGCCATGTTCTAGGCCTCTCTAGGACAGTGGTGGGGAATCCATGGCACACATGCCACAGTGGGCTGCTAAAAGGTTGACCATCACAGTCTTAGGAGAATTCAATCAGCCTGCTAGAGCTAGTTAGCTGGAAAGGTTTCCTGTGAGTTCATAGGTGCATTCTTTCCATCCTAGAGCCTGAGGAGAGAGCAGGGAGACACATTCTCAGATTTTCTCTATTCTCTTAAGATTGTGACACTAATTTAATTTCCTCACAGTGACAAGAGCTCTGAAGTTGAAGAGTGGATATAGATTTGTAAGGTCATTCATATGTTTAGGTAAGGCTTACTGAGATCTCCAAGCTAGTGCAGCGGGCTTGAAATTAGGTTCTTAGAAATGTAACTCTGCAATGACCTGCTTATGTAAGTCTGTGTCTCTCTGGGAGCAAATCTTTTTTTTTTTTTTTTAACCGTGGGAAAATCCAAAGCCTTGTAGAGAAGAGTCCTTGAAGAAGATTATACCAAATGCTCTTCCCTCATGAAGAACTTAATTCCTTTTCAGGTTCTTAGGAAAACTAAGAGGGTGATGGCTAGAGCAGGATCTGCATGAGAGTTCTCAGAGGAAAGTGAATCTCAAGAGAGTGGAGTGGGGTTGCCTTTACCATGCAGTGTGCGTGCACGTGCATTTGGGTGTGTGTTGGTGTGTGCATGCACAGTTGTGTCTGGGACCCAACCAGTCTCCAGTCTGAGGGACCCTTAGCAGTCACCATGCCCACATTTATTATCCCTAAGCTGGGTATGTGGCTGAGTAAGGTGCACATTCTCTTCCCTCTTCCTTTTCTCTCTCTGTGAGACTCTCTTCTGAGTCTCTGTCCTCCCTTCCCTTCTCTCTCTCCTCTCTGTCTCTCTTTGAATGTATGATAATCTATATGGGTGAAGTTGGACTGAAATGAGCATCAGCCCCAAGGGAATCAGATGCTGTGACATGCCAATGAGAAGCTGGGTGTGTGAACAAGAGAGATGCTGTTTCTAGGCAACTGGCCTGGTCCAGCCCTAGTTTCCTTGGTGATGATGGAGCAAGAGTGTAGAGGTGGTTTATTTTATATTATGACTTCAGTTTTTTTCTCTTCCTCTTTCTCCTGCTCTTCCTTTTTAAAGGAAGAGCTGGAAGGAATCATCTCACACTACACTCTCCCTGCCTTGCTGCCCATTTCCAGTCCCTTGGATTTGGAAGCTGACAGAGAAGCCTCTACTACTTACTCTGTATGTCTCAGTAAGTTATTTACTCTTCTAAGCATCAGGTTCTTCATCTGTGAAATGTATACGAAAATGGGACAAGGCAAGCATTTAGCACAAAACTTGGCACCTGGTGAGTATTCAAAAGTGTGAGCAACAGTTGGGCCAAGGAAATCATTCACCAAACTGGTGACTCTCAGAATGGATTTGTCCACTACAGTCTTAGCAAGAGCTTTGTTTGGTAGGTGTCTGGAAGCAGAGTTGAGAACAGCAGAGCAAAACATAAGATGGGGATACGCAGAGCCTGTTAGCTTGGGCCTCTCTCCTTACCCCCTTAAGTTACTCTCAGTTGGAGAAGCTCCTCCTGATGGAGAAGGAAACCCTGAGTCCTTCCACTCAGGACAGCTGAGCTGCAAGCCTGGCTGCCACTGCTGGACAGTTGGTCTCTCCAGGGAAGTCTCCTTGCTCACCATGGACGTCAATGACTGTGAGGGCCGCAAGAGTAAGTCGAGCTCCACTGCTCAGCTTCCCGCGCACCAGCTCCACAATCTGTGCAATCTGCTCATTGCTCTTTGTCAAATGATCCTGACAAGGGAACAGAAGGAGACAACTGGTTAAACTGGAGTTTCTTCTGGCAATCTTTACTTCAGCAACTGGCACCATTAAGCTTCCAGAGGCCCAGGCGAGGCTCCCCAATGTCATCCTCAAATCATCCTTTCCCTCACCTCCAGGCACAGGCTCGAGATGAATCTGACATGTATTATGTTAATTGAAAGAGGCCAGATTTCAAAGGCTTCACACTGTGATTTTACTTTTTTAAAACTGTGGAAAAAGTAAAATGGTGGAGGCAGGAAAGTGATAGGCAACTGCCACAGGCTTGGTTGAGGGTACCAACTAACTACAAAGCGCACAAGGACATCTTTGTGGGGTGTGAAACATTTAATATCTTTTTCCCCCTTGTAGTAAGGGTTAAACTCACAACCTTGCATTTGTCAGGCAGGTGCGGTGCCACTAAGCTACATCCCTGGCCCCATGTTTAATACCTTGATCTTGGTGATGGTGACATAAATGCATATATTTGTCAAAACTGGGAACTATGGGCTAAATGCCTGAATTCTACTCTGTGTGAGTTGTATAATGAACTGGAGTAAACCAAGAAAAAATTCTTGAAACTTTTTTAGGTCGAGAGACAAAGGAGTATAAAAACAAAATGCAATATGTAATTCTGAACTGGATTGTGGGCCAGAAAAAATATATATTTGGTGAGGGACAACTGGGTCAATTTAAAGGGTTAAGAAATTATATAATATTTTATGAATGCTGATCCCCAATTCACACTATTTTGCTGTACTTATGTGAAATGTTAACATTTGGGGAGTCTGCATGAAGAGCAAAAGGAAATTTTCAGTATTATTTTTGCGATATTATTTATAAGGCTAAAACTATTTTAAATCGAAGAGGTGAGAGATAAAAATGATTAAAGGAAAAGAAACAAAATGTTAGATTCAAATTCTACATTCTGTGCTTTCTAGATATGTGGTTCTGAGCAAATGGTTTTAGGTTTCTGAGTGTCAGTCTTCTGTTTGGTCCTATGTAGGTAATTACAGCTACTTCTGTAAGCTGTTTTGAAGATCACATGAAATAACATGTGAAGTATTTACCACAATGTCTGATATGAATGAAACATCAGTAATCAGCAGTGGTTGTCATGAATAATCAAGTGCCCAGAACATAGCAAACCAAAACAAAAAGATTTTCAATGCCTTCCCATCATCTTTGAATGACCTCTAAAGCTCTAGATGATGAGAGGTGTACCTTTCTTCACCAAACATTCTACAGCTACTCTAGATCAAAGTCCCCTCAGCTACTAGACTTCACCATATTCTCTTCCCTCTCCCTCTCTTCCCTTCCTGGTGCTGGGGCTGGAACCTAGGCCCTTGTGCATGCTGGACAAACAACTCTACCTCCCAAGCTATACCTTCAGGCCACCATGCTTTTCATTTTCTGAGTCTTGTATATTCCACTTCCTCTCTCTGAAACACTTCCTATTGTTCTCTCATTGGCTAATCCCTACTCATATTTTAGGTTGAGTCCTAGATACTACTTTTCTGTGGAATCTTCCCAAATCCCAGGCCCACTATCATATCACCCCTTCCCCTCCATAATCCTTGAATCTTTGTTCCTTCCTTATCACAGCTCTATGAGATGTTTTATATCCTTCATCCTTATAAGGCCATGTGAATAGGAACAATAGGTCTCATTTGCCTCTAATTTCCTTTTCCTAGTAGTACAGCAACCCCAAGAGAAATCATGTACCAAATAAATGTTTGTTAAATGAATAATGAATATATTATTTTGTGCTAACATCTGATTCCTTTTTTTTTTTGCTTTTGAGACAGGGTCTCGCTTTGTAGTTCAGGCTGGCCCTGAGCTCACTATGGTACCCAGGCAAGCCGCCGCGAACTCAGCAATCCTCCTGTCTCTGCCTCCCGAGTGCTGGGATTACAGGCATGAGCCACCACGTCCGGCATTATGGTATGCGGTGTTGATTGTTGGTGGGCGTGTCTCCACGCCCAGCATTCTATGTGGTTACTGGGGATCGAACCCAGGACCTTGCGCTTGTGAGGCAGGTGCTGGAACCACTGAGCTAACCCTCCGGCCCAACATCTGATTCCTTTTGAATACCATTATTATTGTATTCAGCATGAACTCCAGGATTTGTATGTGTAATAGGAAATATTTTCCCTGATTCCAGGTAGGAAAACTAGGAGATGCAGTCACAAAAGTCAGAAATTTTTAGAAGTTTGGACTACTACACATTTTGCAGTGTGCAGTAAGTGCAATGTATTTGCTATTAATTATCAATGTAGAATCTGCATAAATTTAAAACTTGGTCAAGTACTGATATTCTAATTTTAATGTATAATGCAGAATATAGTAAGACATATTCTGGTCCTCAGCCAATACTCTAGAAAGGAATAACAGGGATTGAGCCTGGGGATTTGGCTCTTTGGTTCTGGCACCTGCCTCCAAAGTGCAAGGTCTTGAGTTCAATCCCTGGTACAGAAAAAGAGAAACAAAATGAAGAAACATGTTTAAAAATAATAATAACAGGGACTGATGAAGCAATCAAAGGAAATTATACCACGGCAGAAAAGTTGGGACAGAGTTACCATTCATTCAATAAATATTTATTAAAAACCTACTGTGTGCTTGACACTGCATTATACTCTGGAGATGTAATAGTGAGAAGAACAGATGAGACCTCTTCTCTGTAGTGTTTAAAGCCTAGCATTCAGATATTAAACCATTTCATTGCAATCTTGTTTAATCCTTCCACTGTAGTAGGTTGTGATGTGACAATTTCTTGTATTTTACAGACAAGGAGACAGAGACTCAGCTTAAATATGTTGCTCACGGTTATGCAGTTATCAAGGAAATATGTTAGGATTTGAAGTCAAATCCATCTTAATTTTGTGCTCTTAAGCACTGGCATCAATTGACTGGAGTGAAGTGTGTTTGATCTCATTATAAGCAGATGGTTGAGTATTCTCTGTCTTGGAAGAAAACTGAAGAAAGGGCTAGAAGTGGGTACATTTAGGACTGGTGGTGAGAAGTGGTCAGGAGGGGAAGAAGAGAGGGAAACAATGGTTTCCTGGCTTAAGAAGAAGATGGGGATCTCCACTGGTGGGAATTCTGCCAGGCTGACCCTTGGAAGCAAAGAGTGATAAAATCTAGAATAATGATACAGCCAAGAATTTCCATTTAGGAATAATGAAGCAGTCTTGTACTACCCCTAGGACATCAATTCCAAAATCTTCATCTCATTGTCCCCAGGAGGCCTCTGTCTTCTGTGATGATGTGGCTGACATTAATTTTGTTTAGAAAATAGAACATGCCTACTCAAATTATGTGCTAACACATCCTAGTTAATACTAGGCTCCCCTCTGCAAGCCTCATGGCAGGCTCACTTACTGGCAGGGCATTATCCCTTATGGCTTCAGACACCTCCTTAGTCCAAAAGATGGAAGAAACACAGATAACCACCTGGCCAGGCCACTGTAAGACCCAGCTGTTACGAGGGACCTGGAAAGGGGTAGGAAAGTTTATTGTAGCATCTATTTACCATGTATAGTTTCTAAACACTTTCCCCACCACCTCACCCGCCTCACTGAAAACAAAATTCTCTCCCTCAGATTCTATGAGGCTTGACACCTTGGGATTAATGATTTATACCTTTCTCCCTGAAGTTTATGAAAAAGAAAAACACCATTAACAAACTCATCAACTGCATTTTCTCATGCTCCCACCAGTGATTTTTTAAAAGTGATTTTACTGATACATTTTATACATACATTATGATTACATTCAACATTGAGAATTTGTACCTGTACATAACACATCTTTTTTTTTTTTTTTTAAGATACAGGTTCTCGCTTTATAGTTCAGGCTGGCCCTGAACTTACTATGTAGCTCAGGCAAGCCTTGAACTCAGCAATCCTCCTGCCTCTACCTCCTGCGTGCTGGGATTACAGGTGTGAGCCACCACGCCCAGCACTGTGGTATGTAATGCTAGGGATCAAACTCAGGACCTTGCGGTTGCCAAGCAGACACCAGAACCACTGAGCTAAATTCCCAGCCAACATGATACATCTTCACTCTCATTTTTCCCCATTCCCCAGTCTTCCCTTCAACCCCCCCTATACATAAGATTTGTTTCCTTTTTTTACCATCAAATTTTTTCTCCTTTACTTTCCCCTATCCACCCTTTCCCTTTCAAACATTTTATTCCTATTTCACACTACCTATGGTCAAGATAGTGTCCAGGGAAGATCTCTAACTGTTCTATTTGTCCCCTCTACTTTAATTGTCCTCCATAATATTGCAGTGCTGGGCCGGAGAGTTAGCTCAGTGGTTCCGGCGCCTGCCTCGCAAGCGCAAGGTCCTGGGTTCAATCCCGGTAACCACATATAATGCTGGGCGTGGAGGCACGCCCACCAACAATCAACACCGCATACCACAATGCCGGACGTGGTGGCTCACGCCTGTAATCCCAGCACTCGGGAGGCAGGGACCAGGAGGATTGCTGAGTTCGCGGCGGCTTGCCTGGGCACCATAGCGAGCTCAGGGCCAGACTGAACTACAAAGCGAGACCCTGTCTCAAAAAGCAAAAAACAAACAAACAAACAAAAAATATTGCAGTGCTATGCTGCAGTTTTCTTAGACATGTCCTCCTCCTCTAAATTTTTCTTAAATTCCAGATTAGGAGTATGGGCAAATAAGAGTCTGGGAATCAAAACTGGCTATGCCTGTTTTGGTAAATAGATTTCTATTGGAACACAGTCATGGTCATCATTTATCTATTGTCTGTATATAATTATGCCACATTGGTTTATTGCACTAGACATAAAAAAAAAATTTTGTTGGGAATGTGGCCTCTGAGATGAAAATGTTTACCACTGGGCCCTTTACTGAAAATGTTTGCTGACTCTTGCTATCGATTAAGTAATTTCATACTAGTAGCTTTTTCTTTTGAATTCTTGATTTAGAACATATCACAAGGGAAAAACTGGCCGTTCATTTATAATCCAGATATTACTGTGAGGGACAGAAGGGTCTCTCTCTTCACACTTCAACATGGCTCAGATTGTCATCCAGTGAGTAGAGCTGGCAGTTTGGCTGGGACAGTCACAGAGGTCCAGCACAGCAGTAGGCCCAGAGTTCTAGTGGAACCATCATGTAGGGAGAAGGGAGGCTGGGCAACTGTGCCCCAGTTGTCATGCAGTGAGTGGGCCTGGCAGTTTGGCTGGGACATTTACAGAGGCCTGGCAACTCTGCCCCAACCTCTGCATATCATTGGGCCGAGCAATTCTTGTGTGTCTCTCGCACAGGAAGGAGGCTCAGCAACTCTGCCTTGAGGTACAGGAGGCTGCCCTGGCTATTCAGTTATCTAGATATGTGCAGCACAGCCCTTTGGGGCCATGAAGGCCAAGCTCCAGAAAACAGAACAACAGTAAATAGTAAAGAGAAGGCCTCATCAAAGATCCTCCATGAAAACTGAAGCCTACTGAAAGAGTGAAGAAAGTCTGCAATAAAGATCCACCAAACTACAGTGGCTGATGACATGATTGTTCTGCACTAGTATCTTTCCTGGTGTTCCAGAACTGAGACTGCCTAAGGGCCATTATGGACTCAAGCCCTAAGGGCCAGTTATGCCAAGAAGATGACCCAAGAAGTAGCCATTTCTTAAAGGTTCTAAATATTGCAAGAAACACAATTGGAAAATGGGGTTTAGGGGTAAATAATGAAGAGAGAAAAATATTGATGGTTAAAAAAAAGGAAACAATGCTTGTGTATATAGGAGTGGCAGGGTGGGTAGGGGAAGGAGAAAAATGAGAATTAAATTGTGTCATATACTGGTACAAATTCTCATGTGGAGTGTAATGGTGATGTGTATATATAATACACCAATAAAAAAAAAAGAAAACATACTTGGAATAAGCATTTTGCAGGTAATAATCTAGGAATTAAACCAAAAACATCAACAACAACAAAATAGAAAAGAGAAAACACCTAAATAAAAGCCAAACCCAGAATTCCAGATAGCAAAGAGACATGTTAGGAGCAATGAGGACCAACCTAAAAGTCAACCACCTGGACTCCCTGAACTGGCAACAAAAGAGGATCTAGAAAAAATAAGATCAGAAATAATCTCTCAGATAACAATAGAGATAATGACCACAGTTAAAAGACACAGATTAAAAAAACAATAGAGAATTTCAGGGACATAATGGAATCCCAGCACAGAAAACAAATGGAATCCAATAAACAGATTCAAATGGAAATCCAAGAGATTAACAAAAAAAAATCCAGGGCCAGGGATTTAGCTCAGTGCTTCTGGCATCTGCCTTCTAAGCACAAGGTACCAAGTTTGATCCCCAATACCACATACCACAATGTTAGGCATGGTGGCTCATGTCTGTAATCCCAGCACTTGGGAGGCAGAGACAGGAGGATTGCTGAGTTCGAGGCTTGCCTGGGCTACATAGTGAGCTCAGGGCCAACCTGAACTACAAAGTGAGACCCTGGCTCAAAAAAAAAAAAATCTATACAATTAGAAATGAAAAGGGTTAAATCACAACAGATCTAGCAGAAATCCAGAAGATAGTCAACACCTACTTCAAAAACCTGTACTCCAATAAGATGAAAAACCCAGGAGAAATGGACAGATTCTAGACACATATGAGCTCCCAAAGTTGAACAAAGAAGATATAAACATGCTAATTACCCCAATATCAACCAGTGAATTAAAAATGTAATTAAAAACCTTCCAATGAAGAAAAATCCTGGTCCTGATGAGTTCACTGCTGAATTCTACAAGAAATTTAGGGAACAGCTAATGCCACTATTCTCAAATTCTTTAATGAAATTGAGGGGGGTACAAGACACAAATTCATTCCATTAAGCAACCATTACCTTGATTCCAAAAGCAGAGAAAGACCCAACCAAGAAAAAGTACTCCAGGCCAGTCTCCTTAATGAAGATAGATGCAAAAAATCTTCAATAAGATACTGGCAAAGAGAATACAGAAGACCATCAAGAATATGACACCCTGATCCCACTATGTACCTGCCTCACCTCATGGCTTTGCTCCATAAAACACCTTTGAAAGGTGGGGTAGGGAGGCAGCCCACTTTCCAGTTCCCCTTCTGTTTCTCTTAGACAGAAGCTATCTTTCTCTCAATATATTCTTCCTACTATTTAAAAAAAAAAGAATATGAACCTTGAACAAGTTGGATTCAATCCAGGGATACAAGAATGATTGAACATATATAAATCAACAAGTGTAATACACTAAATTAACAGAGTCAAGGACAAAAACAATATGATCATCTCAATAGATTCAGAAAAAGTGTTTGATAAAATCCAATACCCATTCATAAAACACTACAGAAACTTGGAATAGATGGTCTTTATCTTAACCTGATAAAAGTCATTTATGAATAATCAATAGCCAGCATCATATTAAATGGTCAAAAAATGAAAACTTTCATGCTAAGATCAGAAACAAGACAAGGATATTCACTGTCAACACTTCTATTCAATACAGTTCTGGAAACATTAGCCACAGCAATTAGACAAGAAAAATAAATAAAAGGAATAAAGATAGGAAAAGAAGAAGTTAAACTGTCACTATTTGTTCATGACACGATGTTCTACATAGAAGGCCCCAAAAACTCAGCCAAAAAATTACCTGACTTAATTGCCAGATGCAACATTGTATATGGGTACAAGACAAGATCAACCCTCAAAAGATCAATAGCCTTCATATCCACAGACAATAGACTCTCTGAGAGAGATAATGGGGAAGCAATTCCATTTATAATAGCATTCACAAAAAAGAAATATCTAGGAATCTATCTAAAGGTCAAAGAGCTCTACTCTGAAAAAGGAGATTAGAGAGGATATCAGAAAATGGAAAGAGATTCCTTGTTCCTGAGTAGGAATAACAATATTGTCAAAATATAGTTATACTCCTAAACTGTCATCTAGATTTAATGCAATCCTGATTGAAATCCCAACAGTGTATTTCACAGAACTAGAGAAAATAATCCAAAAATTCACCTGGAATCAGAAGGGACCTAGAATAGCAAAAGCAATTCTAAGCAAAAAGATACAGCAGAGGTATCACAAACCCCAACTTGAAACTATACTACAAAAACCACTGTGATTAAAAACAGCATGGTACTGGCAAAGGAACAATGGAACAGATTAGAAGGTGCAGAAACAACTCCAGACACAGTAAGCCAATTCATCAATGACAAAGGAGCCAGACACCCTCAATGGAGGAAAAATAACCTCTTTAATGAATAGTGCTAGAAAAACTGGGTTCCAACCTGCCAATGATTAACACTAGACCTACGTCTTTCACCATGCAATAAACTGAAATAGAAGAGAATTAAATAACAAAGTATTAGAACACAAACACTAAACCTGCTGAAAGATAGGTTAGGTTGAATTCTTGGAGTCACTTACATAGGGAAAGATTTTATGAACAAAACCTCAGTAGCACAGGAACTAGCAGAATCAACAACTGGGATTTCATTTTTTATTAAAAAGCTTCTACACAACAAGAGAGACCACCAACAGAGTGAAAAGACAACCTATAATAAAGGAAAGAATTTTTACCAGCTGTTCCTCAGACAAAGTCTACACTCTAAAATATATAAAAACTTAAAAAATCAGACTCCTCAAATTCAAAGACCCAATTCAAAAGTGGGCTTCTGAAATGAACAGACATTTTTCAGGGAAAGAAGTAAAAGCAGCACAGAAATGCATGAAAAAATGTTCAACATCATGGTTATTCAAGAGATGCAGATGATAACAACACTGAAATTCTACCTCACTTCACAAAGAATGGGTGCTATCAAGAAATCAGCCAAGAACAAGTGTTGGCAGGACTTTGGGGTAAAATGAACCTTTTTAAACTGTTGGCGGGAATGTAGACAGGTGTAACTACTGGAAATCAGTGTGGAGATTTCTCAAAAAACTAGGATTGGAGGTCCCTGCTATTTCCCTGCAAGGTGTATTCATCCAAGATAAAACAATTATAGCACAGTAACACATATATGTACCTGTGTTTAAAGCAGCACAGCTTTTAATATTTAAGTCTTGGAGAGAGCCCAAACCCATCAACTGGAGATTGGATAAAGAAGAAGTTCTTTTTAAAAAATAAAATAGAGTATTACTCAACCATACAGAATAATAAATTAGAGACATTTATAGGTAAATGGATGCACCTCAAGGTCATACTCAAAAGTGAAATAGAACCAGGTGTGTAAATACCATATATTTCTCTAGTGTGAGAAACAGAAAGTGTAAATGAGGTCCAGAAGGTATGCTAGGTATTGCAAAGTAGGAAGAAAATGTTCAAAGGGAAAGGGGAACTGAGTGTGGGTGGATGAAAGCAAAGAAGAGAAAGAAAAAGTTTGATGGTAAAAGAGAAAAAAGGACACTAGGTATATGTGTATGGGGGTTGGGAAGTTGAAGGGAGTAAGGGTATGGGAAAAAATGAGAATCAAGATATATATATACACACACACACACATAGGTACAAATTCTCAATGAGGAATGTGATCATAATGTGCTCCTAAAATGTACCAATAAACTCAATTTATTAAAAAAATGCTTCAACATGAAAGTGTTAATTGAATATGTTTTGTTTGATGGAACTGGGTCCTGGGAATGAAGAAGCCTGCAAGTAATGAAAGATAATTAAAGTACAGAAGACAAAATTCAGAGTCTGTCAATGCTAATCTTGTCAGTGGCTGGCTAAAATGTTCCGACAGGTTCTTTCAGGTTTTTTGTCAAACTTGTTTTCCTGACAGCTTTGGAAACCTCATGAGTTATGCCATCTAGGGCATATGCAACATACCTGAGTCCCATTAATTCCATGCAATAGGAAAAACTAGCCAGTAGCAAACAGAAGGTTCTGTTTAACCCTCTTCTTGTAGCACCTGCTTCTAAGGGCATTTTATTTGAAATATGACCAGTGCCCCAGGACTTATAGGTAAAGGACACAGAGACACAGCGGGGCCAATAGGCTTGATCCATTTACCCTTCTTCCCTAAGTTTCCCTTAAGATATAGCACCTGACATGCACACCCCAGTTTTCACTTACCTTCACATATGCTTCAATCCCACGGCCAACCATGTCCCGCATACTGGCAAGCATCATCTGCTCCACCTGCTGCAGCCACTTTTCCACCATTCCCTGAGCAGCAGGACAGACAGGAGGCAGCAGCAGTCAACCAGAGCTTAGCAGGGCCAGAAGAGGAGTCCTGCTCTCCCTCTTGGCAGGGTGGGTGAGAGGCTAAAGATCTGACATCTCTTTACACAAGTACTGTATTTCTAAATGATTTGCTTTGCATTTATTTACAGTATTGTAGCAAGTCTATCTACATGCCATACAGGGGAAATAGGAGATTTTTAACATGTATTTCTTTTATGTCATTTTTTAAAAACAGACAACCACTCAGGAAGTGAATATCCATATTTCAGTTATGAAATGAGTTGCTCCCTTTTAATGATTTTCTAAGTTAGGCATTATTATTCCAGTGTCCTCAAACTCTGTGTATTGGAATCATCTGGAGACCTTTTAAAAAAACACTCTTCTCACCTCCATATTTTCTGACATAATTGGCAAGGGAGGCAACCCATGTGTATGGGTTTTGTTTAAAACTCTACAGGTGCCGGGCGTGGTGGCTCACACCTGTAATCCCAGCACTTGGGAGGCTGAGACAGGAGGATTGCTGAGTTCGAGACTTGCCTGGGCTACATAGTGAGCTCAGAGCCAGCCTGAACTACAAAGTGAGACCCTGTCTCAAAAAAAAAAATTATTTAAAACTCTACAGGTAATCTGAATGTGGAGCAAATTATAACAGTAGTGGGATTTCAGTTTACTATGGTTACTGAGTTCAGGTGCTTTTAAACTGGTTAGTTGACATCTAGTTTGGTGATAGACTCCTGGTTGCTGCAGTCAACATGTGTGGGTAAGAAAAACAGTCAACAGAGGGAGGCCAATAGCACTTGTGTATCTCTTCTTGACAGTGCAGTCCTGTTCAACAAGAATGGAACTAATATACATTGTACTCCATAAAAGAACATATGAGCTTGGTGTGGTGGCATGGATTTGTAATCCCAGGAGTCTGGAAGGCTGAGGTAGGAGGACTGAGTTCAAACACAGTCTGGGCAATTTGGCAATTTAGCAAGACCCTGTCTCAAAATTTTAAAAATATTTTTAAAAAAAGGGCTGACAGTGTTGCTCAGTTTGGAGCCCCTAGGGTCAATCCCCAATAATGCCACAGAGGAAAGGGGAGGGGAGAGAGGGGTGAGGGAGGGAGGGAGAGGGAAAGAGAGGGAGAGGGAGAGGGAGAGGGAGAGGGAGAGGGAGAGGTATGAAGGCCTGAGTTAAGTGGCTTCAGATCTCTCATTGATTCTATGATGTTTTATGGGTATTTAAAAACAAGTGCCTCAGCAGGCTGTGCACCCAACTGGGCCACCATCAGTGGGGTCTGCACACAGAGTTTCTATTATTTGCAGACCTCCTGAGTTTGAATTCTAGCTTGGTCATTTACCAGTTTTGTATATTTTGAGCAAATCACTTTTTTCTCATTTGATTCCTGTTGCTATCACCACATCAAGTTTGTCTGAAATCTTTCTATAAGTTTAGTATATCATGTGGTTTGCAGTATAAGCCCCACCTTAGAGATGAGTAAACTGAGACTTGGAAAGATTGAGTAATTTTTTTTTCTGAGACAGTGTCTCATAGTTCAGGCTGACCCTGAACTCACTATGTAGCCCAACCTGGAACTCAGCAGTCCTCCTGCCTCTGCCTCCTGAGTGCTGGGATGACAGGCGTGAACCACCATGCCCTCCTTGTGATGTATGGTACTGATTGCTGGGGGGTGTGAGTTACCACACATGGTATGTGGGTATGTGGTTACCAGGGATCGAACCAGGGACCTTGTGCTTGCTAAGCAGGTGCCAGAATCACTGAGCTAAATCTCTGGCCCAACTGAGTAATTTCTTTAAATCAACTACTCATTAAGTTATAGAACCCAAATGTTTCATACCCAGAACTATAGTATACAAATTTAACCACTGGGCTGTGCATGGTGGCACAAACCTATAATTCCAGCATTCAGAAGGCTGAGGAAGGAGGATTATCTGGATTACATCCCAAGACCCTGTCTCAAGGGTTTAAAAAAGCCAAATTTAACCAATGTCTCTCTCTCTCTCTCTCTCTCTCTCTCTCTCTCTCTCTCTCTCTCTCCCTCTCTCCCCCCCTCCCCCCTTCTCTCTTCCCTCCCTCTTTTTCTCTTTCCTTGAACCAAAAATAAATAAGAGGAGTTACTCTGGCATTAGCTGGGTAGATCTTCTGTATGAATGGAACAGTTTCTTTTTCAGAGCTAATCATGCCCATGATTTCCAGACTGTAAACTCTAGCTTGGTAATTCCTTCAAAGCACTTCTTCAAGTGTGGCTGCACTCAGAGTGGTCCTTTGTCTTAGACAAAATCTCCAGCAGCTCATCATTGGACAGGAAAAAGAACCTGTTACAAAGCAAAGGAAGATGATAACTGAGACCTTTCAAAACTTCTATTTCCAATGAACTGATACTCCCTGACAGGTGGATAACACACCCAGGTGGATACCAGCTATGTCCAAGGGTCCTCTCTAAGGCCCACTTTTCTTCACTGTTTTCCATCTGGGGCAGAGAAGGTGAAGGTGGTTTTGATTCTGGCAGTAAGAAAAAAGATGAAAGTTTACATATGTGAATTTGGCAGGAATGGGGAGTAGAGTGCTAGTAACTCAAAGGAGCCTGAATAAATCAGGTATTCTCAACTTTGCTTGTACTTTAGAATTACCTGGAGAGCTTCTAAAAATTTTCATGCCAAGGTTCTAATGCTTAGAGAATCTAATATAGTTGACCTGGGAAATTTCCAGGATAAATGTATATTTTTTAAAAATTCTAGGTGTTCAGAACTCCTGGGCAAAGAAGGAGAGACAGACTTCTTTGTCTTTGCTTCTTTCTAGGTATGCCAGGAAATGTAACAGGTGTGAAACGAAAGTGCTTGTTAATAATGAATCTATTTATATGCAAAGGCCTTCTACTACCTTTTAAATTAGTGAAAATAAGATATCTTCATCTCTTGCCCTAAAAGCAGCAACAACAAAATTTCAGAAAATGTTCAAGATTCAAACTCCTACTGGGACCATCCTACTGGCTCAAAGTTCCAATAATGGAGAGACCACATGTTTATGGTCTTTACTAAATGTAGTGACAAAATGGGCCAAAGGATTTAGTGAGGAACACATAATGAGAACACTCTGAAGTGTATTTTCACATCTCCTGAGCCTGGGCTGGTTTTGTGTCGTACTTTGGCCAACAGAATCTAATGAATTTGATTTTGTGCAAGGTCCAAAGCTTAGATATCAAAAGGCCTTGATGCTTCTATTTTTTCTGCTCTCCCAGGACCACTACTTTGTAAAGAAAACTCACTGGACTTTTGGAGGGTAAAAAACATGTGGTCCAACTGTTTCTGTATCCACAGGCAACAGGAAGCCAATCACTACCAGGCAGGTGACCAAGACTCACAACTGCCAGCTGACTGCAGACACAAAGAAACACCCAGTTTAGCCCAGCCCAGTTTGTCAATCCACAGAATTCTGAGCTGAATAAATGGTTAAGTTTTTAAATTTTTTCAGCAAAAGAAACAAATATACTCAGAAGAGTTGAGTAGGAAGAGTTCAGTAATTATTTGCTGCCTCACTAACCAATATCTAATAGGGATGTCAGTTTCTCTCATTTCTAAGTAAAATTGAAATGGGTGATCCTTATGGACTTTACCTTTGTCTCTAACATGCATGCACATGAATAAGGCTTAGAGATGTAGATGAATAACATTATTATTTATTTAGCATTCTGTATGTTTAATATAAAATTAAACAATGTGATTAATGAAAACATTTTCAAAATGTTTCCTTAGAGTAATTTTATTTCATAAAGCACATAAATGATGAAGGTAGTAGAGAAGGAAAGAGAGGAGAGAGAGAGAGAGACTTGGGAAGAAATGTAACTCAGAGGGTTAAATGCCTGAGTATAACAATCAGACTTCTTGGGTTTGAATTTCAGCTTGGCTATTTACCAATTTTGTGTCTTTGGCAAATTATTATTTGTTGTTTATAAAAGGAGGATGATAATAGCAACCCCAACCTCACAGGATTACTATAATAATTACATTAATAAATACAAAGCAGTTTAAGCAGTGTCCTGGTGCAAAGTATTATCTTAGTATCACCTCTTTATATTTTATTAAGAATGACAGCAGTGTGGGCCAGAGATTTAGCTCAGTGGTTCCAGCACCTGCCTCACAAGCGCAAGGTCCTGAGTTTGATCCCGGTAACCACATAGAATGCTGGGTGTGGTGACTCACGCCCACCAGCAATCAATAGCACATACCACAGTGCCTGGCGTGGTGGTTCACATCTATAATCCCAGCACTCTGGAGGTAGAGACAGAAGGATTGCTGAATTCGCAGCGGCTTGCCTGGGCTACATAGTGAGCTTAGGGCCAGCCTGAACTACAAAGAGAGACCCTGTCTCAAAAAAAAAAAAAAAAAAAAAAAAAAGAATGACAGCAGTGAGTATAGAACTAAAAATCTAAACCTTAAGAGTTTCCTGAGTTTAATGTCTTCTGAATTTTGTGCTTATAAATAAGGGTTTCTTCCATTATTTGTGCTATATTTGTGTTGTCCATTGTTGAAGCTATTAGTCCTAAGTAGCTATTTACATTTAAAAATTAATATTAAATAAATGAAAAATTCACTTTCTCAAGTGCACTAGCTGGATTTAAAGTGCTCAGTAGCAACATATGGCTAATGTCTACTATATTGGAGAGCAGTAGTATAAAACATTCCTATCATGAAGGAAGTTCTACTGTTTAACACCATACTGAGAAAATACAAAGGTTATTTCTGAGTTACAAAAAGAACTTCCCACCTTTTACTTGCTTGTTTTTGGTGAGGAGCAGGGCACTAATCTTTTCTCCAGAGAATACTAAAGGACAAATTAAGATTAAACGTGTATTTTGATCATAGCCATAGTAACTATCCAGGATGAACTAGACATGGGTAAGTTTTCAGGAGTGAGGATCCTCCCTTCTGTAACTAGCCCTTAAAAACTATTTGACTGAGCTGGAAATTTAGCTCAGTGGTTCCAGCACCTGCCTTGCAAGCACAAGGTCCTGAGTTTGATCCCTGGTAACCACATACAATGCTGGGCGTGGTGACTCACTCCCACCAGCAATCAATACCACATACCACAGTGCCAGGTGTGGTGGCTCACGCCTGTCATCCCAGCACTTGGGAGACAGAGACATGAGGATTGCTAAATTCAAGGCTTGCCTGGGCTCCATAGTGAGTCAGGGCCAACCTGAACTACAAAGTGAGACCCTGTCTCAAAAAAAAAAAAAAATGTACTCTATCTAGAGGATCCTAAAAGCTCAACCAAAAGACTGCTAGACTTAATTACCAAATTTGTAGTGTTGCTGGATACAGGTTCAATGCTCAAAAATCAACAGCCTTTGTCTACACAAACAACAGACTCATTGAAAGAGAAATTGGGGAGTCAATCCCTTTCACAGTAGCACCCAGAAAAATGAAATATCTAGGAATCAACCTAACAAAGGAAGTGAAAGACCTCTACTCTGAAAACGATGGGACTCTGAAAACTGAGATAGAAAAGGAAACCAGAAAGTGGAAAGATATCCCTTGTTCCTGGGTCGGGAGAACCAACATAATCAAAATGGCTATACTCCCACAACTACTATATAGATTCAATGCAATTCCAATTGAAATTCCAATGGTATACTTCACAGAGCTAGAGAAAATAATACAAAAATTCATCTGGAACCACAAGAAACCTAGAATAGCAAAAGCAATTCTAAGCAACCACGACATGGCAGGGGGTATTACAATTTCCAATTTAAAACCTTACTATAAAGCCGCCGTGATAAAAACTGCATGGTACTGGCAAAGTAACAGACCAGAGGACCAGTGGAATAGATTAGAAGACCCAGAAACAACTCCAGATACACTAAGCCACCTTATCTTTGACAAAGGAGCCAAACACCCCCAATGGAAGAAAGACAGCCTCTTTAACAAATGTTGCTGGAAAAACTGGGCTTTAGCCTGCCAAAAGCTAAAGCTAGACCTATCTCTTTCACCATGCACAAAACTAAACTCAC
>PVIC010030739.1:0-21719 GCA_004025085.1 Thryonomys swinderianus
TTTTTAAGTAATGCAAAGGACTAAAAGTCAAGGCATTGCTTCCAGAATCTTCTCTGTACACATCTACCAGTCTCTCATGGTAAGAGTGAAGATTTTCCACATTCAGACATACAAAAATGAGACTTTCCTTAAGAAGGTCAAAAATGGTCTCTTGGATTTCTATGCATGTGTGCATGGTGTGTGTGTGTTTGTATGTATACTTGTGTGTGTGAGTGTGTACTTGTGTGTATGTGAGCATATTTGTGTCCTCTTGAAGGAGAGAGAGATTTACAGAGAGGAGAAAGAAGCAGAACAGCTTTGACTTATTTACAGTCTGTTCCAAAATATTTGAAACAAACTATTTGCAATGTTTGTCCTCTTGATTATTTTGGGTGAATGTGTAAAGCAGGTGCCTGAACCTGTGTGCTTTGTCTATTTATTTTTAAAAAAAGGTGAATGAAGTACATTTTCTGATTTGAAAAATGTAGGGGGAGAGGAAGGATGAATGTACCAAGTAATTCCCATTCACTGAAAGAAAAGTTAAGACTGGACTAATGGGTGGACCTATTTCTAACATGATACTTCACCGCTGACAGGTTACACTTCTCAGTGCTTGATTTGAGTTTCTCAAACTGCCTCAGACCTTCTGTTAAATTAGATATTGTTGAGAAATTCAAATTTTAACCCAGCATTGGCCTTCACTGAGCAGAAGGCTTTATTAGCATCCCAGAGAATTGTTTTTTTTCCAGCAAAGAACAGTTCAGTTGATCTGAATGACCTGAGAATTTTTTTTTCTGCTTCTAAGGGTGAGAAAGCAGAGTATTAAGTGATGCGCATGTGATAAAGGACATCAGGTACTACTATGAGCAAGAGCAACCACTAAGAGCAGTTTCTATTTGTACTAAAACAGAATGATAAGGAGCTGGGGATTTAGCTCAGGTGGTACCGCCTCAACCTTGGGTGCACAAGGGCCTGAGTTTGATCCCTGGTACCGCAAAACAAACAAACAACCAAAACAAACAGATGATAGGATGACATAAGGAGATGGGGATGGAGAGTTTCAGCTTCTTTCCTCAAAGAAATTTAAATTACAAACACATATGATGAGCTAAAGATAACAATAGTAAATATGGTGGATGTTAATACATTTCTATGTTTTATATTTTATAGTAATCTACTGGATACGTTGTTTTTAATGATACCTCAAAAAACTACTTCGAGGATTTTTTTTTTTTTGCCATTCTAAAAGATGATGAAACAATACGGACGGTTTAGTCATCCGTACAGAACAACTGTTTTTTAAAGGCTAGCTAAAGGCTGAGTTCAAGTTGTATTTGTCACACGGCGTAGGGCTTTGAAGAGCCATCTTGCGTGGAACACTTGCTCGTGCAGACTCCTCGGGGCCACTGCGCCCTCTGTGCCACTGCGGGTCCGAGGTGGTGCCAAGGTGGGCTTTGCAACCAGCTCCTGGCTGATGCTGACGCAGCTTCGCCAAGGGACCCACTTTGAGTGACTCAGAAAGATCAGATTATAGCTTGCTTTGACCAGTTTTAATTGCTTCATTTTGTAAGTCATTTAAGCTTTTTTAAGTCACATTTTGCTCACTCTATGTTAGTGAAGATCATATATTTTTTGTTTTGAAAAGTAAATGAATAAGTAAATAAAAGATAAGTCATAGGTCTCGTACTACAGATGCCGTTTAGCTCTCTAAAGTCCCTTCGCCTGGAGTCCGGCTCTCTATTCCTCCCCTGATGGAGTCCAGCGACCTTCCATGCTTCATTCTGACATCTTCCTGAGAAGGTACTGAACTGAAAATTCAGCAACTGAGAGAATTATTTATTATTAGAAGTACGGGGTTCTTTTATGACACCAGCTCTCTCCTAAGTTTGCAATACATTCATCATTTTAATGTTTCTTTCCGAGTTTTATCCTAAAAGTGACTCATTAATTTAGATCATTCTGAAAAACTCAATAGAAAAGTCTGAGAAAAAACAAGTTAGGGCTATATAGAACGGGAAACTTCCATATGAAATTTGGTGTGGGAATGGAATAAATATGATTCAGAAAGAAAATAAAAGAGTATGTATAAAGGGGGTGGGGAGATGGGGGTGGGTAGGGATATGGGTAAAAATGAGAATTAACTTGTGTCATATACTAGTACAAATTCCCCAATGTTCTATGTGATTGTGAGATATATATAAATTGTACCAGTAAAGAATTCAATTTAAAAAAAAAGAAAAAAGTTAGGGCTAAAATTAAGCTTTTCACTATTGGTAGAATTAAATATACTGCAAGAAAAATGTATACAGGGTATATGTATAAAATTATTTTACAGAATGTATTTAATTTAATTGATAGGGTGAACTACCTAAACTATATAATGAAGAATTAAGAGAATTTAGCAAATTGTATTTTGTGTGTGTGTTTTCTTTTAAAATATGAGTCTAGATTTTAAATAATTACTAAAGTAAACTTTAATAAAATACATTTGTATACATTCAATTCTGAAATTCATGAATATAATTTTAGGTAGTATATTAAATAACCATGTTTTATAAATATAGTACATTGTTTCAACATATTTAATATCAATTTTATTGAGAAATTTCCTGAGAAAGCATGTAGTAATACAAGACTATATACAAGTTAATGTATATGAAGTATCTTTTTAAAAACATGAGGTTATAGTTTAGTTCATATATAACATTTTTTTTTTTTTTTTGAGACAGGGTCTTGCTTTGTAGTTCAGGCTGGCCCTGAGCTCACTATGTAACCCAGGCAAGCCTCGAACTCAGCAATCCTCCTGTCTCTGCCTCCCGAGTGCTGGGATTACAAGTGTGAGCTACCACACCTGGCACTGTGGTATGTGGTATTGATTGCTGGTGGGCGTGAGTCACCACGCCTAGCATTCTATGTGGTCACTGGGATAGAACTCAGGACCTTGCGCTTGCGAGGCAGACACCAGAACCACAGAGCTAAATCTCCGGCCCATATACACCATTTTTAACCTCGGGATAAAACAGCAGATATCATTAAAAATAGACTTCCAGGTTCAAAAGAAAAATATAGTACAGCAAAAACACTTGAATTCCCCATAAATCAAATCCAATAAATATTTCTAGATATTTTCTCAGGCAAAGAACTTGTTAACGTATCACTGGAACAAGTATTTTAATATGGGTTTGTTTCTAGTGAAGCCTCATTGATATTTTTTTGATAAATGTTTTGGAGTACTATAGTGAGAAAAATAGCTGGCTAGGTTCTGAGTCTGTCACTAAGGGAAGACCCGAACTGTCCTTCTCTTGTCTTAACACCTTACCCGTATCTTTAACTTAAAATTTGTCATTTCCAATCTTCATCATTATCTCATCTCTGGCTGGATGATGCTACAATGATCCAATAATTTAATTTCCCTGACTTGCCCTCAGGTGGCCTTTCTAAAATTTCTGTCATCTTAGTTTAATTGAAGACAGTCTTGTTTTCAGGACGTGAAGTCACTTTCAGTGCACTTCTGTACAAGAAGGCTGAGTAGTGGCTTGAAGTTAGGAGCAAAACTTTCCCAAAGGTGGCAGACAAAGAAAAACTCTGCAGAACGAATGACAGAGGCTTCTGCATTGAAATACTCAAACTGACCTAAAAACAGAGCCTCGAAATCTTCAACAGTCACTTAGAGTAGAGATTTTCCTTTAATTAGGTTGATGTGTTAGACTAAGTCTGAAAACATAATCGAAGACAAACCTAATTTATATACATTTCACCCAGATCTCGTGCAAATCCTTTGGACTCAGGAGATCTAATGAGTGTTTTTGTAAAATTCTGACATAGAGCCTGAAAACCTGCAGGTTTCATTGCTTAATTATTTCCATTCTTGTTCACCACCGGATTACTCAATAGCATTTTGCTTTTCCCATGTCTAGACTTCTGTTCATATGACTGCCTCTTTTTATATTGTTACATCTTGGCTATCAAATTGGTTCCTGCAGTATATTGCCAAAAATATTTCAATTTAAAAGCTTATGAGTTTTGAAGAATTCACTGAAAATGTGTGGCTTTTTAACAAGTCACATTTTACGAGTGAACAAGTCATTGAAAACCAGTATTTCTAGGCAAAATAACCACAGATTTTGTTTTCTGAAGCTACATATTCAAAAAGATTCCAAATTCATGTGTTTCTAAGGAAATACATCATGTTATAAAATATTCTGAGTATCGTATAAGCTGGAAAGATGGGGTAAATATATTGTGTCTTACCTACTTCTGCAATAGCTGGCCTCAAAGAAGAGAAATAAAAAAAGTTTCTTATTTTAGAAATGGAGAGGGTGTAGTGTCCCGTGGCATCACAGTGGCTCCGACTTGAAAAGTGTTAAGTGGGCTCCACTGAACTCATTCTCTCCGATTCCATTTCAAATTCTCTTGTAAACTTTAGAGGGCACAAGGGAGAGTTTGGTTATACCACTGGCGAAACTCCTACTCCAGCCGGACTGGACTGGAGTCCGTTGCCAATGCTGAGATCACTGTGTTATTCCCGGAAGTGAGTCCATCAGACCAGCGGGACAGGTGTGGCGCGGTGTGGTGTGATGTGCATGTGTTTCGATCTCCATGATAAGTCAGCTCAGCTTCTGCTCCTGCTGCCTAGTTAGACGTGCAGATTCCCTCGTCTTCACAGAGTACAGGATGTGCTTGTGGGATCCTTTGTGCTTTCCTTGCACGCTTTCAATTCATCTCTTTCCTCATCTCCCGGCAGGACTGCCTCTCCAAACGTTGCATTCAGAGTCAGTAGCTTTAACTCGTAGAATTATGGATGACAAAACCTTAACTTATGTGTCTATATCTGGTTCTGCTTCTTGGGTCAAACCTGAGTGGAGCACGTGGAACAAAACACAGGACATGGTCCATGCAGAACAACAATGCACATCAAAGCTATTGTATGATTTTGCAAATATACAGTAACTGAAGCTATGGGATGCTCATGGAAAAAGTTCGTATGATAGTGTGGACCAAGACTGAATAATAAGATGACTTGGGAGTGAGTTTTTGAATTTGAAATGATAAAAGTACTTGGGTTAGTTGACTGAGGTAAAAGTTTGAAGGTGGCCTATTCTAAACCAAAGTCCCCAAACTTCTTATTTATGATTTATATCACTGTACACACCCATGTTTGGAGATCACGATACCGGCAAGGATTCACCATGGAGAATTTGCCAGTCCAGTGCCATGCTAGTCCGGAAGACACGCACTTCACTAGAGCAGTAAAGAGTTAAGCTTGTGAGAGGAAGCTCACCATCCTTCCAGGGCTCTGTGTCCAGTCTTTTCTGTAGGACAGAAATCACCGTGAGAATGGACACCATGGACTTATTCATCCAAATGCCATGAGAAAAATGGGGTCTTAGGGTACAGGGACCAGTTGCCAGCACTTAGCCATCAAAGATAAAAATGGTGGTAGTTTTTATGCTGAGGACCACACGAGGGACTCAGAGGAGTGTGCTGTGGAGATGCTCGGAGTCGGCTTGTTGAGCATGGTGTCTGAGAGTTACACGGATAGGCGGAGAACTACGCAGCTGCTTAATCCACATAGAGAGGAAAGTGTTGGTCAAGTGAACAGAACTCTGACCCAACTTACCAGCCACAGAATTCTGGCCACTCATTCATTTTATTTACATACGTGAACTGTTAGATTCAGTCTTCAAACAAAACTGTTCTCTTGAGGTGCCAAAAACTTGTATTATAATTTCTCTCTTTGTTGTGCAGTATGTGAACTATGGCCATTTTTTCAGGATGACTGAATTAAAGAGGAGATAAGAAGATGGTTTAGCCAGATCCTGGATCTGAATAGAAACGAAGTCCTGTCTACTCAAAACACCACTGCAATTAACTAGGGAGAGTAAGGGGAATGGTTTCATAATTAAGAAAATGATAGCTCAGGCCAATCCAACAGTGAAGCCTGAAAGTGGCCACATTTACTCTGATTTAATCTCTGGTTCCAAAATGTGTAATTGTAAAGTGAGTACCCAAAGCCGATAGAAGACCTATTCGAGAGTTCTGACCTGGGAAGTGAGAACAATTGTAGGAAAGGCCTACATTTCCACTCGTCACTAGAGAATCGCTTCTACTAATAAATATGGCCGACCCAAACCAAAGCCACAGCTTATTTCTGGAGGGAATGACACTATCGATCGCCATGAACTGGGGAAATGCAGGAGAGGTGGTGACCACCCACAGACAGAGACAAAGCTGTGAGCGAGGTAAATAGAAATTTCATCAACAAATCGGCAAGTCTCTCATCCTGAGATAATCCTGAGACAATGAATTAGCAATGGGATAAAACTTTATCTCAAATGTAGCAACTATGAGAACAGTAGAAGGGGACAACGCATTTGTAACATGTTGGCTCAGTTCAAAAGTTAGAAACTGAAAAAGTTGTTCCTTTCTCCCACGTTAAGCCAAAAAAACCCCAAAAAACAAAAAACGAAACAAAAAGATGTTTTAATGAATACACCAACCAATCTGATATAATGATTATATCCTTTCCACTCATGTCTAGATTTATTTACCAAAAAATTAAATTGGTGTGGAAAAAATAGTGACATATTTTCCAAATAGGATGATTTTGTGTCATTTCTTTCTATGTAAAATTTTAACAAGCTAATCTTATTTTATTAATATTGATTTTCTTCACATATCATGACTTTAAAGGTGGCTCCTTTCTCTATTTTGCAATTACCAATTTCCTTTTTCACATATTTACTACCATTTAATTATTAATAAAATGATTCTTCCTAATTAAATTATGTGAAATGGCTTTTGCGTGCATTTGGATTTGCTTCTGTAAGCAACTATATTTACTGATCATTAAACCAGTTTTAATTTACTCAAGTAAATGATGCAAAAAGAAATATAATAAAAATACTGGAATAAAACATATATACAAATTAACATGTTATAAATAGGCATGCAGAGAAAATAATATAGTGGCTCAGATTAACTATTCATATTGTCAGTTCAAGTATAAATAACTTTAGAACAATTATTTAACACATGGTTGAATTTTTGTCATGTATCAGTTTATGTGGTATATGACAATAAATAAAGATTCAGGGGCTAGAGATTTAGTTCAGTGGTTTCGACACCTGCCTACCAAGCGCAAGGTCCCTGGATCAGTCCCTGGTAACCACATTCAACAATACCAGGCATGGTGACTCATGCCCACCAGCAATCAGTTCCACAGTCCACAATGCTCGGTGTGGTGGTTCATGCCTATAATCCCTGTATTTGGGAGGCAGAGGCAGGAGGATTGCTGAGTTTGAGGTTGGCCTGGGCAACATAGTGAGCTCAGGGCCACCCTGAACTACAAGGTGAGACCCTGTCTCAAAAAGAAAAAAAAACCATGATTCAGTGCTGTGTGGAATTTACATTCTAACAGAATGGCAATTACAGTGATCTATCGAACTAGAGAAGTACAGTTTTCTTCAATAAAAGCTGAAATTTTTTAAAAAAAACGAATAGGTTGAAACTGAATAAGCATCGAAAGACTGAAGAAGAAAAGTTCTTTCCACAGTAAGAGAAAGAGCACTGCAGACAAAAGGAGTGGCCAGTAATAACTCTCAGAATTTTAGTGGCCTATGCCGGAGAGCGGAGAGGAGGTAATGGCGTCCAAAGCTTAAGTCCGCCTCCTGCAGACCTTGGGAAGCCATTTCAGGGACTTGACTTCATTCCCCTTAAACAATTGCAAGACTATAAACCCAGTAGCTATATTTTTGGATTTAAATTTGAAAAGTTATACTTTCTGTAGTTTTAAGAAAGTGGGAAGTAGGAAATGTGAAGCAGGGAAACTTTTCAGGATTATGACGTTTGATTTTAATTCAGTGAAAAATACCATTAACTTTGAGCAGGGCCGCAGGAGCAGAGGCTATGACAAATGTGAGCTATGTGAGGAGTAGAATGAAAGTCCTACTGTGCCTCTTAAGCAAAAGGTACTGAGTTTGTTCCCAGTACTAAATAAACAAATATAAATTTTTAAAAAAGTCCACCTTCCCGGGGAGAAGCTGAACACAAAAGAAAAGGGAAATGTTTTTATGATTTCAAAGTTTGAAGACAGAAGAGCTGATGGATGGAACCGCCCCCACCGAGATGGTGTGGTGGGGGCAGGAAACCCGTTTTAGATCACGTTACCTTTTGTGGCAGTGGGTGAACTTGCCACGTCAGTATCTCTCCCAGTGTTAACTTCAGGCTTTTTTAAAATTTAAATTTAAATTCTTTTAAGTGCTGGATTCATTCTGAAAATTGGTAGGTGTTTCTCAAACCGTCTCTTCCAGGAACCTCAGCACTTTGAAGTGTGAAATGGTGTAACGCAGTGACCGTCACCTATTTTCACGCGAGATGCGATGTGAGACGCTCTCTCCCCTCAGCGAACCCGGACCCGGGCTCCGTTCTGTCCTCGGAGCCGATTACTGAGGCCTGGTGCAGGGTGCTCATGAGTCTTGGTGGCGACTCCCCAGCAATTATTGATTCCATCCAGCTCACTGAACAGAAATAAGTACTTTCTAATTTGTTGTGGCCTTGAGTAGATGTGTTTATTTATCGAAGGATGTTGTAAGGGTGGCATGCCATCCTGTGAGAAGAAAGCGCAAATTCCCCTTGTCTGGAACCCAGCAGAGACTGACACATTAGAGTTGGATACAGAAACCAACAGAGAAATGACTGAATAGGTTGAAAATGTAATGGACAAAAAAAGTAGAACTAACATCAAATAAATCTAATTGAGTTTTTCCGACTTTGCTACACATGCACTTTTGGCTTTGTGTGAGTTGCCTAACAACTTTTTCTTTCTCATCCAGAGATGTAGATAGTGATAGAAATGGCTGTCGTGAGAATACAGTGAAAGCAGCTGTGAATGCTTGAAGAGTATAAGGAGTTACACAAACTCACAAAAATCGGAGACTACCTCTCTTTAATACAGTGCAAACTAAGGCCAGCGTAGTTATTCTTGCTTTAAAAACCTCTGTATTACTCAGATTTCAGCTTTTGGAAGTTCTAAATTGAACATTTTATTGAAGTCTACAGGCATATCAATAGAATGATCATTCAATGCATTTGTTAGATGATTGTCCAAAATATAAAAACTAAAGTAAGGTTTCCACTTTAGACAATCTTGTTAGGGAATATACTGCATTAGAATTTAGACAAAATTTCCTATAGATATACATGGAACCTATATATATAATACATAAATATGGATTCCTCAAAGAGACATATTCTGTTAAGAGGATTTTTTGAACATTTCTATTGATATATTATTATATAATTTTATGTATCTGTATAGTTCTATTGTTTAGGTTTCAGTGGTACAACTTTATATTCAATATTCATATATATATATGCAGTAAAATGATTACTACAGTGAAGTAATAAATTTTGAAGTTATGAAGTGAAAAACCTATGCTGGATGAATATGGGGCTTAAATAAGTTTTAAAAGTCCAAACATTACTATAAACTCTGTAAGAAGTGAAATGTACTTGAATGTTGGAATCAGAGAAATCTACCAAACAATTGAGAAACACTTGTTTTGACTATTTATTAATTTATTAAAGAAAATGTCAGTGAGAAACCTACTTCATCATATGCTTTAAATATTGGACAGCTCAGTCTACATAAGACATTTATGATAGGCAGATTTTCCAGGGATTCCTAATCCTTATCACTTGTGAAAATGATATTTATCTTATAATAGTGTATATGGCACAATGAAACCCGTCAACCTATAATGTACATGGCACAATAAACTCATGAAAGGAACAAAAATTCCCAAATAGTCTTGTCTAATCACATGTAAGTTTTTATAGAGAAAATTTTCTATGTCTGATTCCAAGAGAGTACAACAGAGATGGAGAACTCTCAGCCATTTGAAAAGTGCCAAAAGTCATTAGGGATCACAGTACCTTACGAGGGGAATGTGGTTTAAAAACATTTCTCAAATACACTAAAGACCTACCTTAATATAATCTGGGAACTGAGAGTTCAAACTCCAGTGCAGGCCCTTGCTCCTCAGTAGCTTTCAGAGAGTTTTCTGACTTACCTGTCATGTCAGGAGTCGACACTGTTCGTTGAATATCTTCAAAGCTGAAAATATCCAAGCAGGGAGAAATGTGTGTCCATGCCACTAATATATATAGGTGAATGGGAGATGTCTGGGTTGATGAGAAAACATAGAAAAATCAAAGCTATAGCTCAGTAATGGGTTTTCCTACACAGCAATGAAGTTATGTATTTAGAAACATCCAAATGAAGGCTTTCAGAGGAAAATAAGTACTATTATAAATAAGCTAAGAAGTCCACAGCAATATATTTGATTTTGATCGTCATTATGAGAGTCTAGGAAAAATTGTTCCCATGCAGTGACAGCCCTAGCCCATTAGCCTGTATGAGAGAGCGGTTTGGGAGGACGTGAAATGTCTGGTCACACCACACGCCTGGCTCTCAGCAGTGTCATTTCCCTGCACACGAAGGTGATCCGCTCGGCCAGTTTCCAGTGTTCCTTGTTACGGTGAAATTTCCTAGGGAAGATTCTGCTACTTTGCTCTGTCCTCAAAGGTCAGCTTCCCTCTGATCATTATATTATTATTTTCCTGCCTGTGGAGAAATCTCATTCTTCACCATGGGATTCTCTTTTTCTCCTCATAATTGATACATCTGTTTCCGCTTGCTCACGTCTTACTTTGCCATTGTAAATATTTTTTATCTGCCTAGTGTATTTCTCAACTGTGTTCTGGTTTACAAAGAACATGACATGGTGGGGGCCTTGGAATCTTTTTATAAATCACAAACCACCAAAGCTACATGTGAATTCTTAAGATATACTTAATTATGTTCAATTGTAATAAGATTATCTGATCAGGGTAGAGATATTTTCAGGGTCTTCTTTTATGTCTTTGCATTTGACACCCATCAGACGAGTATGGGGATAGAAGAACTGACATTTGCCAAGGAACAATTCTAATGTACAATCCTAATTCATTGATGACGCACCCTGAAAGTCCAGCATCCGCATTCTCTGACGGTCAGGCCACTTGTCTCCATCTCTTTCAAGTAAACTGCTCCCTCTAAGTGATTACGGTCACATATCATCTCATCTGTCAATGACACTAGAAATGAGTGTTTCCTCTACATGCTTTGGAGCATTATCTCAGAGACTAATAAAAATTTACCAGTTAGATCAAAACTGCATTTTTCATCTTCTGTCACAAGGATTCAATACGATTGATTAGCAAATCTAAATACATAATCACTACAACCCATTAGGCATTTTGGATGCAGAATATGGTATCTGATTTTGCAAAACATATACAACCTTTGAAAATGAAAATCTTCCAAACCATCAAAGTAGGTAAGCATACGTATGGCAAGATTAATGTCTTTGATGTAAATTTCTGCTGATAAATCTTTATCAGTAGGAAAAAGTGAAGTCCTCCTGGAATGTGTGGTGAGGTCTGAAGAAATAACTTTGTGTGCAAAATGCACCGACACATATTTATTCATTTAGTGCCACAGCACTAGTGTAAACTATGGCCAAGAACCACACAGGTCATGTATCCGAGTGTTTGAAGGTATTTTGGTCACACTTTGTATCCGTAACCTGGCAACCATAAGGCACATTTTATGTCATTATCTCTCAATATACACACAGTCAAAACAAGGAACACAGAAAAGGCAATATTCTGTTTTTCAGATGAGGAACATTAGCAATAATAATTTTTTTTTTTTTTTGAGACAGGGTCTCACTTTGTAGTTCAGGCTGGCTCTGAGCTCACTATGTAGCCCAGGCAAGCCTTGAACTCAGCAATCCTCCTGTCTCTGCCTCCCAAGTGCTGGGATGACAGGCATGAGCCACCACACCCAGCACTGTGGTATATGGTATTGATTGCTGGTGGGTGTGAGTCTCCACGCCCAACATTGTATATGGTCACCAGGGATTGAACTCAGGACCTTGCGCTTGCGAGGCAGGTGCCAGAACCGCTGAGCTAACCCTCCGGCCCAATAATGTTGTTTTTAAAAAATGGCAATATGTCTAAGAAGTGAAGATGAGGCAGGAATCTAGATTTACTCTCTCTCTCTTTCTCTTTCTTTCCCATGCTTTCTTTCCCTTTCTCTCTCTCTCTCTCTTTCTTTCTTTCTTTCTTTCTTTCTTTCTTTCTTTCTTTCTTTCTTTCTTTCTTTCTTTCTTTCTTTCTTTCTTTCTAGTTTATGTGCTGCCAAAGCGAGCACTCTTTCTTTCTTTTTTTGGTACTAGGGATTGAACTTGAACCTTGCACTTGGGTGGCAGACATAACCCCACTGAGCTCCATCCCTGGCCCCAGGGACCTCTATTCTGCGTGTGACTTATTCCATGTCATTCAGTCAAAAATTAAGTTCCACAAAGAGAACGCAAGATGACCCAGTGAACAACATCTGAACTGGAACTCAAAACACCAACAGAGTAGCTACTATTTTTGACATAAAATGGAGGGATAATGTCTTAAGCCAAAACAAAATGCATAAACTAATTGTGCATAAACTAATATGAACTAATAGTGAAATCAACTAAAACGTTGTAAATGTTGTCTGATTGATCACGACCTCATTTTCCATCCAGCAAAGGGACGATTTGAAATAAAATTCTGCTTACTTTTTAGATCTCCACATATAGAGTCACAGTGATTTATAGGGTAATCACAGTATAATCCAACATGTCAATTTTACTCAAAGATTTGGGATGAGATCCGCATTAACGTTACTCTTTTTGTGTGTCTGCACCTAGAGATTTTAGGTGTTTAATACATGCCAGGATGGCGGTACACCCAGCCAACCAGTCTGTGAATTAGATTAAGGTCTTATCTTCATTGGGCTTTTCCTTTTGTGTATGTTTACAGCCATATATGTCTGTGCAAGTTTCTACCTGCAAAGAAACTCTCTGTTTAACTATGAGGGTTAGAAAAACATGAAATTACTTAGTTAGGGTAGAAAGGGCAGAATGTGAAGTGAGCAGTTAATAGTATGAAAGCACAAGTCTTCTTGGCGTGTCCATGTCATGATCACCGATAGGCTATTGAATGATAATTCTATGTCAATTCAAAGTCAAGTTGCACGGAGAGAGAAGAATGAATAAGAACTATGATAAAGTGAGGCCAAAACGTGACCCACAGCTACAGAAGTGCCAAGGGGAAGATGTATGATTAAGATGACAAATTTGTCCTGTGAAGCACCAGAGTCAGATTAAGAATCAGAGAACTAAGGCCAGGGATTTAGTTCAGGTGGTTCTGTGCCTATCGTGGAAGCACAAGGGCCTGAGTTTGATCCCCAGTACTGGGAGAAAAGAAAGTTCAGAGGATTCATGATGCTAGTTTTTGCCAACACCAACTGTTTGCTGCTAGATAGTGTTTCTGTCTCATTCCTGCTGTGCCCTGACATTCCCTGATAGAATCACATATGTAGAAACTAAGAGGAAGAAAATTACCCCCAAAGTCAAGTCAGATGATATCTAGTCAGATATGCACAAAGAAGGGCTGGTAAACATAATGATTGTATCATTATTAATAACCAAGAAATCCTTCATAGAATAATGAAATGTACTCTGCAAAATCAAACCTCTACTTTCTACCTTCCACCTTTGTAACTGTCTCATAGTAAATAAAGGTTAACTGAAAGGTTGTGTAGATCTTTAGCTCTTAAGGGTCAACTTGAGCCGGAAGAAGGTTACTTTGAAGACTAAAAATATGGCTATAAACACAATCAGAGGAGAAATAACACAGCATGAGTAAAAGAGAAAAGAATAAAATAGAAGGTACAGAAAGCAAGTGAAATAACCTTAAGAAGGAAAAAACTCTCTTGAACAATACCCAGTCCCGTACCAAGTAGAGAGTAAGGAATCTATGCTTTCCAAAAACCTTTTCAGTGTTTCCAGAATTATATTTTTTTTTTAGTGAAACAACAGACTTAATTTCAGAGTAATCAAGCCAATCAAATCCCAGAGCTATGTACTTAGGGAGATGGGTGAATTTCTCTTAAGGATATTTTTAATGACAAGACAGATAGCCATCTGATAGCCTCCATTTGTTTCAATTGCTTCTGCACTGTTGGAAAAGGTGACTTTGAGATTGCTTCCAGGCCTACATTTGTATGGTTTGATGATTCATTTATGCCATCAAGACTAACTACAGAATAATAATTCAAGTAAATCATAAAATTTCAGTCCCAAGGTTGTAATCAGTTTATGTGAGGGTCTAATGTTTCAAACAAATAGCTTTTATTACAATTATGAACACACACATCATAAAGCTAGACACTGTTTATGCCTTATTTGAATCCAAATGTTGTATTTTCAAATTATCATTTGGTAAAACTGGAAAGATTTCTTATGTGCTTTTCCTGTCAGAGCTCTCAAATGATATGCAACTTTGGTGAGTTCATAGTGCTAGTATATGCTGACCTGTGAGTAATGAAATTAGTGTAAAACACATTATTTGAGACAGTTATTTCAATTTCATGGGCCGGATACTTGTTGCTCATACTTGTCCTATTTAAATATACAATTGATAATGAAATCATTTACATACAGTGCTCTGACTTCTGATATTTTTTAGAAAGTAGACATGTGATAGTAATTGTACTGAAACATTAATTGCTTCCATCATATTTTAATAACCTTGTAAGAGTTATTATTCTTCTGGTAATAATTTTCAGTGGGGGTTTGGAAAATAGAACATGGTACTTGTCAGTATACCATACACACATGCTAAAAAATTCATATATTTTAGGATTAGCCAATTATCCTGAAGTACCTGCTTGTTAGCAATAATTTCTTTCTAATTTGTGCCAAAATATGGATACCCAAAAGCTGTACGGTGTTCAAAGGTTGTGCAGCATTGTGTTCAGAGACAAAAGATATAGTAAAAAGGCACATGCTTAATCTGATTCCCATTGAAGTTCCCCCAGACTGAACAGAGTGAACTAATAGTTATACCTGATGAGTATTGATATCAATCTATGTTATTCTTTCTGCTATTAAGGCTTTAATCCTGAGATGACTCTTTTTAATTTTTTTCAATTGAATTCTTTATTGGTACATTTTACATACAGCTCACAATCACACTCAACATTGCCTGAGATGACTCTTACCTTGTGAAAATCCCCAAGCCATGTGTTACCCAATTCCTAATGAACCATCTCCTGATCCCATTAACAGGTGGCCTGACCCTGAACTACCATGGCAGATGGGTATCGGTCTCGAAAATATAGTGTCACTTGAGTTCAGCAGCAGCTCTTGGACTCGCCAAACAAATCTAACCATGTTCTCAAAGGTAGGCTTTGTATAGATATTTACTGATATAAATAACACATACACAACATTTTAAAAAAGAAAAATGACATGCAAATACCAATTTAAAAGTAGAACACAGAAAAGTGGTAGGAGTCCTCTACTAATGAACTCTTTTGAAGAAACTACATTTGGTTTTTAATTTAGGGATGTTTAATTCTTTGGAAAGTTGCAATCATAACTTTAAAATTGTGAGTAATAATGATTTCTCCTTTAATGAATTTTATATAATATCTGTGCACTCTCTGTTCTGTAAAGAGGCAAATACCTTCATGGCTGTGTTTCTCAGTCAAATCTTCTTTTAAATTATTCTAGTAGTAGGTGTTCTGGGGACCAAAACCAATACCAAAACCTCATTATGTTTAAGTACAAAAAAATTATTTTAAGTAGGACTTGATTTTCCATGTATTAGGGAAAATACCCAAGAATGAAGAGACTTCTCTGCTTAGGATATAAAAGGTGGCAGAAATGCATCAAATTATCATACTGTACATTTCAAATACTAAAAATGAAAGGAAGGCAGTGGCAGGAGAATGTCACTCCCATGCTAACAGGAACAAGTCAGACAATCTAAAAAATTATAAATATTTTAAGGCCTCCAAGGGCTCTACTCACCAAGTAGCTTAATGAGCTAAACTCCAAAAAGTGACAGTTCACACAGAGGCAGGACACTGCTTTGGCTGTATCTTTCCTAAAGCAACTGAGAGAACTAATTGCCTAAGTTTTAATGAATTATTAAACCCTGAGGGTTACCCAGCTTGGTAGTTGAAAATCTTTGCGAACCTCAGGAGCAAGTGTGGTCCATATCTTGGATCTGCTCTTTTCTATGGGCTTTTCTTAAATGCTTGGAGGAAATTTTGAGATATGCCAGGGACACAGGACTAAGCATTAGGTGTGCGGATCCTACATAAAGTTGATCTTAGAGTGGTGAAACCTACAGAATGAGTCTTCATCTTCTCTGGGAAATATACTAGGAATTGTTACATAGCAGTAGCTTCTGTCTCTGGAGGTGAACAAAAATGGAAAGATATAGATAACTTCAGATATCCAAACATCAGCCTGCATGAGTCTAAGGAAGAATCAAGGAATCTGTGGAAGTTTTGTCATGTTGGGCTTAACCTTGACTATCTCACTGCTGAGGAGCAAACACCACTGGCAGAGTTCTCTTCTCTCAGAAGGGGTGGGTTGCACAGAACATGTTTAAATTAACAGCCAAAGTAGGGCAGCATCCTGCTAGCAAGCAGGGACTAGACTAGATATCAGCAAAAGTTCATTGACTCAGACAGTTGGGAGGCACTTCTCAACTGAGGATAGGCACACCAAACCTTCTCACTTGGAGTAGGACTCAGTACAGGACTCTATTGGTCATGAAGCAGAGCCAAGGACATGGAAGGCAAATTCGAATTTTCTCCTCCACTCTAGGTACCAAACAGCGTGATGGAAAGAGCATATGCTGCACTGAATGCAATGGAGAGAATGTCCATGATTAGTTCGCATCTCCCTGTGTTAACTGACTGACAGAAGCAAAGTCATCTCTTCTGTTTAAAAAATAATAACACTTCCCACTACTGTTTTTCTAAACACAGTGTTTGACACTTGATGCAAAATGTTGAACAAGACAAAAAGAACATAAACTTCACCCACCAACAACAAATATTTAAACAAGCTGTAAAGGATATATAAATTTACTTGAGTTAAAAGTATATAATGCGCTCAAATATCATTAGTATATAAAACATTCAAATGGAAATTATAGAAATTAAAGACATAATTAAATATTATAATTATTTTTTAGACTTTGTGTACAGACTAGATATATAAACTTGGAAACAGGTCAGTGGAAATTATTCAAACAGAAATATAATGTTTCATTTTCTTTGAGGTTAGAAGAACAATTTTGTGTGTGGGTAGGGTACTGGGTATTGGACTGGGTCCCTTATGCTTGCAAGATAGGAGTGGTACCACTGAGCTAAATCCTGGCCCCTAAACAAATTATTTTGGGATCCACCCAACAACATTAAATTTCTTACTATGTATAATGAAACTCAAAGGGAATACAAAAAAAAGTAGGATGATGAAATATTCAAAATTGAGAATTTGTCAATGTAAATAAAATGAAACAGGTCACATAGCCAATAAGTTCAGAGAAAATCATCAATTACAACAGCAAAGTGAGTCACATTATAACCTGCTTACAACCAGCCACAGAGAAAACTTGAAAATCAAAGCAAGAAGAAATAATAAGAACTGCAGATGAATTTTCATCAATTGTGGGTGACAGAAGACAATTGTCTAATAATTTGAATGTCAGCTGGCCTAGATATTTGTATAAACTAAAGTATGCTTCATAAACATTAAATTAAAAAGTTTTAGACAAATATTAATATGTTTCCAACAATGCAGTATAATTTATAAGATTTTGCATCTAGAAGTATGGCCCTGTGAAAGTCTTTGAAATTTTATCCCTGTTACCACAAATAAAAACACATTGTTATATCAAAGAAATACCCAATCTGTTGACTGAGTGCCACAAAAACACAAATAATTGGAAAACTTGGTATAACATTGATATATTTTTTTCCCATGAGTAAAGAAGTATCTGACAATGTAACAACAAAAAACCATAGTGTAGAAACATTGAGGTAAAATCATTTTTTCATTATTTACAGCTACACATAGATTTTACTTAAATGTTTCTATCATTTCCTTATTTGCCTTTAGGTCTAGTTTTCAGAAAATTTCTTTGTCATTATCTCTTAGAATACAAATTCATTAATTAAGCACAGTTTATTTTATGTATATATCCTGTCATTATTCTTTGTCAAATAATTTTTTTTTTGAGATAGGGTTTCGCTTTGTAGTTCAGGCTGGCCCTGAGCTCACTATGTAGCCCAGGCAAGCCTGGAACTCAGCAATCCTCCTGTTTTCTGCCTCCCAAGTGCTGGGATTACACGCCCAGCACTGTCAAATAATTTTTAAACTAATGAAACCTCTTGTACTTTTTCCTGAGTTTTTGTTTAGTATTTAATAAGAATTTCCAAAATATACAAGTAATAAATATTATTTATCTTTTGGATGAGGTCACATTTCATTCTCAATATATGTGGTTAACCAAAGTTTCTACTGGCAAGTTTGCCTTAATATTTTTTCACTGTTGATCATTTTTAATATTTTATTTTATATATGATTAAGTGCAGTATAATTGGATTGACTGTTAATATCAGAAAACCAAATATCAAAAGATATTACAGATATTTAAAAATATGAAAGGAATATCCAAAAATGATATACAGTATAATTAATAGCTAGAGAACCTTTAATGGAATGACAAAATACATGAAGCAAGAATTAAAACAATTTTACAAAGTTGGAAAATTTTAAGCACCTCTTTACATAGTTGCTAGAATAGACAGCAAAAAAAATAGTATAGAACCATTCAGAAATCCTATTAACAAAAATTGAGTCATCAGTTACATAAATACTTCACATTTAATGCAGAAATTAGCACATAAAATAAAAAAGTATTGGAAAGAAATATTAAGTATAAGAGCAGAAAAATCAGTGAAACTGAAAATAGATAATAGAGAAAAATCAATGAAATCACAAATTTCTGAGATCAATATAACTGATAGGCTCATTAAGAATAAAAAATAGACACATGCTTGCTACAAGATGAGTGAGATAGCATCAGCATGAACTCTATGGCCACTAATGTAACTGTGTGCCTATATCATGTATGGTTTTATATAAAGCAATTCCATACACATTAATGAAGTTGGAGAAATTCTTGGAAAGTTACTGTGGCAGGCAAAATGGCTCCTCAGTCACATCCCAGCTCTGATGCCTTGAATCTGTGAATATGTTATGCTATGTGGCCGCTAGGACTTTGCATTGAAAGTGATGTTCTGCTGGTTCTGATCTGCTCCACGCTGGTCACCTGCACCTTTCTGATAGCAAAGCATATGCTCCATCTAGGCTGGAGAGTCCAGGTAATCTGGTGGGAAGAAAGCATGACATTAAATCACACTTTTGCAGATAAATGCCTCCGGCCTTCAGCATGAAGGAGGATGTATCATTATTATATTCTTAATAGACATTAAATATATTTGACCAAATTCTGCATTCATTGCTTTTATAATAACATACCAGAAAGAAAAAGGAGTTTTTGTAATTTAATATAGGTCATACAATACAAAAAGATAGCTAATACTTCACCTAACTTCAAGAACAGGACAGAGATGTCAAAGACCACGCTAGTTTGAGTCAGCATTTTACTGGAGACTTTAGAAGCAGAACCAAAGAAATCAGTTCAGAGACATACAAGTTAAGAAGAAAGAATTAACACTAGACTTTGAAGACTCTATGATCCTATAGATAGACATTTTAGTGGATCTACCAAAGTATGTATGCCAAATAATAGATGAATTTAAAGATGTTCCAGGACACAATTCATCAGTATCAATTTGGTTGTAGAAATTTTATTTGGAAAATTAAATCAAAAGCTCAGAACCATTTAGAATAGCATTGATGCATAGGCAGAAATATTAAAGAATAAATGTAACAAAGGCTAAACAAAATGTATACAAAATATCAAAGAAGAATTTGAGTAGTGCCTAATTAATGGAGTAAACACTTATGAGTTAAGAGCTGAATATGCTTTGAAGAGTCAGGGACTGATTGGGTGTCGGTCACTGGGGCCAAGACTTGGGAAGAGTATTCTGCTTGGCTCTTTTCTTTTCCCCACTTCCTGGCTGCCATGGATTGAGCAGTTTTCTGCCTCCATACCCTCACACCATGGCATTTCTGTCTTAGAGCCACTACAGGAAGCATGGATCGAACCTTCTGAGACAATAAGCCAAAATTTCTTTAAATTGTGTGTGTTATTTTGTTGCAGCCATGGCTAACATTTTAGTATCATTAATCTTAGTCACTGATATCTCAATGATAAGCAAAGAGCAGATTTTCATCCTAGAAATCTGATAAGACATTGTAAGCTCAACGTGTTTAAAATTAAGTAAATTGCTTTCTGCCCCAAAGACAGACAATAACTGTTTCACCTGCATCTTTTCCAATTCATCTCACTTACTGTAAATCTAATCTCCCAGTTTTTCAGATCCAAAGGACTGTCAACATCTCTGACGTGCAGATACTATTTCTAGTCTACACCATATGGCAGTATCAGAAAATATCTCTGGAATCTGATGGCTTTCTCTACAAAATATATTCACAATTTAACCATGTTTATTTGCTTCTGTTGCTAAATAGCATACTTTAACAAGTGATTCTTTTTTTAAAAAATAGCTTTGTTGAAATCATATAATGTAATCCTAAGTTTCTTGAAATAGCTCAGTATAGTTCAGAATAAAACCTAAAACACACAGCCATCTATAAGAACCTACAGAATCTAGCACTTTCACTCTGAATGCATGCGCTGACATTCCCCCACAGGTTCATCGGTGTTAACTCCCTGGGGCTACGTGTTCTTTCCATTTTCTGGGCCAATGCTCACCTTTGGAGATCTGTCCTGCTGGCTTTCTCCCTTCCTTATAGACCTTTGCTTGTTAATTCTCTACCTCCTTTAAGAATGTGTTCAAAGAAGAGTTTTTGTTTTTTTGAGATAGGGTCTCACTTTGTAGTTCAGGCTGGCCCTGAGCTCACTATGTAGCCCAGACAAAACTCAGAGCTCAGCAATCCTCCTGCCTCTGCCTCCCGAGTGCTGGGATGACAGGCGTGAGCCACCATGCCTTGCTCAAAGAGCATTTTTATTCTTCATGTGGCCTAACATAGCAGCCTATTTAATGTAACAAATTGATCCCCTCCCCCTGATAGTCTAGATTTCTTTTACATGACTGCATAGGTTTACATGATACATCAGTTTCTAGTATAATATAGTGTTAATTCATTCTGAAAGTTCATTTTTATGTAACCATTTTATTGCCTAATCTCCTCCATAAGAACAAAAATATATAATACTTGGAGTAATGTTCTGCTCATTCTTTTGTCTAAAACACTTAAAAATCATGTCATGTACAGTGCTTGATCATTAAATATTTCTTTAAGTAGTAAATGAGTGATATTCAAGTGTAGTTCAGTGGAGGTTGTTTGCAATTTAATAGTGATTGTATGAGATTTTTTTTTGAGCTTTAAATTTTTTTTTAATTGAATTCTTTATTGGTACAATTTATATACATCTCAAAATCACATATAACATTGGGAAATTTGTACCAGTATATGCCACAAGTTAATTCTCATTTTTACCCATATCCCTACCCACCCCCCCTCCCCCCTTTATACATGCTCTTTTATTTTCTTTCTGTATCATATTTATTCCTTCCCCTCATCACATTCCCACACCAAGTTTCCTATAGAAATATTCCACTCTATAAAAGCTGT
>PVIC010030740.1:0-21695 GCA_004025085.1 Thryonomys swinderianus
AAAAAAAAAAAAACAGATACATTGCATGTAATTTGAGTTGATAGATTTTAAGATTACTTTGTGAAAATATGAACATATTAATGCTAATATCACCATTCCACAGACACCAAACAGCTGCAATAAATGGGAAAAATCTTGTGTTTTATGTCTTACAGCTAAATTCATGACTGATTTATTATATAGCAATAATCTACAGCATGCTCTGTTTTTACTGTGCTTTGGTCTGTTTGGGCTGAAATTATCCCAAGTATGTTAGATTGAGGGCTTTATAAACAATAGAAATGTGTTGATCAGATTTCTGGGGGTTGTAAGTTTAAGATTAAAGCTTCGACAGATTCAGTGAGAGCCTGTTCTATTTTGTGCTGTGTCCTCAGATGTGGAAATGGCAAGGAAGTCATTTATAGCCTTTTTCATAAGTGCATTAATAATCTCCTGAGTACCCACTTCTGATACTACCATACTGGGTCTTACATATTGATATATGATTAATGAGTGAACATTCAGGCCAAGGAGCCTTACAGCAAAAGCTCTGCCATTTCTCAGCAACAGACATGATGTTGCTTCCGGATGTAATTATTTTCTTTTTAGAATTTAACAATTTGTTTGTTTTTTACTTACTTTATGAAAATATTAAAAAGTGTTAAATATTGCTGGGTGTGGTGGCTCACACCTGTAATCCCAGCACGTGGGAGGCAGAGGCAGGAGGATTGCTGAGTTCAATGCTGGCCTGGGCTACATAGTGAGCTTAGGGCTAGCCTGAACTACAAAGCAAGACCTTGTCTCAAAATAAAGTGTTAAATATCAATAGAGCATATTTCTTGCAGTGATTTCAGTTTTTTTAGGCAAACTCTCAAGAGTGCTTATTCCCTCAGCTGCCTTCTACCTATGTCCTTGGGTCAATAGCTTCAGGTCTTCCACAAGTATCTTTCAAACTTACCAGAGCACATTATTTTCCACTTCTCAATAGGCCAGGAATACAAACCCATTCATAATAGCAATTATAAAATATGTTGTAGAAACTCCTGAACAGTCTGTACTGGAGAGCAGAGTTGTATAGTCATAGTATTCTTTTCTTAGCTAGTTTGGCATAAGTGTCAACCAGATACTGATCTAAGACCAGAAATTTATCTTTTCAGGACATGTTACCTTTTAAAATTTTGTCAATGACTCAACATGCCTTTTCCCTACAGGGTAGTAAAATACTCAAGTGTTATGCTTTGAGTTCTCTTTCATCTCCAGAGAGCATGGCTCAAACCAATGCCAGTGATTATTAATGAGGAGGGAACAGGTTATGCCACCAGAATACATCCCTTCTTTCCTATGTACAGAATACGTAGAGGCAGATTCTCATGGGACACAGATTTTTTTTTTCATGAGGCTTGGTACGCTGAAGTCTGTGTTCTATCTTTTTAGAAATAACACACAGAGATTTCTCTTTCTTTCTCCTTAAATTTATGCCAGGAACAATGCTAGCTTCCTTCTGATCTAGAATGATCAGTCCTCTCCAATGCCATGCTGAAACCATAGTCTGTACATTGCATGTAAGATTTGGGAAATCTTAGGCATGAAAGTTCTGTTGAGCCTTTCTTTCTTAAATGTCAGAATTTTCCCTGCTGGCACAGAGACAAAATAGAGAGAAAGAGAGGATGACTGTACGTATCTCAAAAACACATTCTGGTTCACACATTTCCTTTTACTTCTTTTACTTTTCTTTCTTTTTTTAAATAAACAGTTTACTAGTGCATTTTAGAAATACATCATGGTCACATTCATCATTGACATTTTGTATGTATGCATGATAATATGTTATTCCTTATTCTTTCCCATTCTCCTACCCTCCCTTCAACTTCAATTTCCCCATATACATAAGGTTTGTTTTTTTTTCCCTTTTACCATCAAAAATTTCCCCCTTCTTTGCTTTCTGCTGGCACTTCTGCTCCATTTTCCCTTTTTTCATCCTATTTTTCAATACCTATCATACAGTTTGGACCTCATTGCCACCTTCAGTCTCTCACACTAGAGAAACAATATAGTATTCACATGTATATGTTCACTATGTATTTCACTTAGGGGTATGATCTCAAAGTGCATCCACTTAACTATGTATGTCTCTAATTTGTCATTCTTTATGGATAATCCTCCATTTTATATCTTAAAAATTCACATTTTTCTTATATAACCTCCAGTTGATGGGTATTTGGACTGTTTTCAAGATTTAGCTATTGCAGTGTAATGTTATAAACATGGGTTCACAATATTGTCAAAATGGCTATACTGCAAAAACTACTATACAGATTCAATGCAATACCAATTGAAATCCCAACATCATGGTTAGCAGAACTAGAAGAAATAATCCAGTGATTTGTCTGGAATCAGAAGAGTCTTAAAATAGCAAAAACAATTCTAGACAACAAGGGCATGGCAGAGGGCATTACAATCCCTAACTTGAAACTATACTACAAAGCTGTTGTGATAAAAACAGCATGGTACCAGCAAAGAAATAGACCTGAAGATCAATGGAACACACTAGAACATAATGAAACTACTCCAGACATAGTAAGCCACCTCATTTTTGACAAAATAGTCAAACACCCTCAATGGAGGAAAGATAGCTTCTTTAACAAATGATGCTGGGGAAAACTGGGTTTCAGCCTGTGAAAGATTAAAGCTAAATCCTTGTTTTTCTCTATACACTAAACTAAAGGTAAAGTGGATTAGAGACTGAAATACTAAAACAGAAACACTAAACCTACTGCAAGATAGGTTAGGTTGAACTCTTGGACTCACTGGCATAAGGAAAAACTTTATGAATAAAACCTTAATGGCATAAGAACTAGCAGAAAATCAACAATTGGGGGTCTCATCTCATTAAAAAGCTTCTGTACTACAAGAGAAACCACCAACAGAGATAAAACATGACCACAATTCGGTAAAATAATTTTACCAGCTGTTCATCAAAGGTTTATCACCTAGAATACATACAGAATTTAAAAAGGAGCCCCCAAAATTGTCTACATTTTGCTCATTCCTGAGACTTTGTAGACTTAGATTAAGAGTTGTGAATTAAGTATCTGGTGGAGGAAATTTCATGGCAGCCCAACATTCAGACATTGACAAAGGCACTGCTGACTGATTTTGACATGACTTATAGTGAGAATCAGATGCACAAAGTGGAACAGAAAAATTTGTAAAACTTAAATTTTGGCTCATAAGGAATCATGTGTAAATTTGGGACCAAAGGAAGTATGTTGATGCAGAAATAATTCCAGTTAAAATGAAACAATTTCATACATGGATAAGAAGAAAGATGCCTTAAAAGTGTCATGAATCAGCAAGATGCCACCCATGTCATGCTCAAAATGCAAATGTTACATCTTTTATTTCAGAAGAGAGTCCTAGATCCCTTGCTCAAGAAGGACCATCTAGGGAAAATTGATTTTTCTGGATTCCTTTCATCATATTCATCCACCCAGGCACTGAGAAGCTGCTGGAGCTGCTGTAAAGGCTTGGCCATTGTCCAAGGGGGCTTGTTACTGCTCCCTTTGGAAGCAGAACCTGACATCATCGATGTGACTTCTGTTTCACTGGCATGCAGAGTACTAGGGTTGTGGGATCAGTAGGATTCCCACACAGATTTCAAAGCAAGGCCTAGGAGGCCAGGTAGGAAGCTACTGAGAGAGGAGTCAGAGAAGCTGTGGTAATGAAACTGAGGGTGTAGAGAGGTTCACAGCCTGTCAGAAATACCAGGAATATGTGCTAGGGGAAGGTGTAAGCCATGAACAAGAGAGAGGCTGTGTAGGATTTAACCAGCAACACCATAGAAATGGGACCACGTAGTCTGTATGGGCGACTCACATCTTAACACACCTTTCCACTTTGACAGTTTTAGGATTTACTGTTTGCTGTGATAGATTTCAGTCTTGCTTTAGTCTGATTCTTTTCTAACCCTCTCATTCATCCTTTTTGGATTGAAAACATTAAACTTATGCCATTGTATATTGGGATTATGTGACTAATTCTTGAATTTTACAAAAATTCAGTTAGAACCTTGCTTTGAATCTCAGAGAGATGAACTTGCTCTTTTCAATAATTCTAGAAGTGTTGAGACTTTGAAGAAAGGATTATTGCATTCCTGATTGTGTGGATGCTAAGTATAACATGTGAGGTTGAACTACTCATTTACTGTGTTCGTTTTGAGCTTAATGGTGCTTTAAGGAGATGTGTTTAGGTGTCAAGTTGACAAGGGGTGGGATCCAAAATTTAAGGTGATTATTAACTTGATTAGTCTGGCAATCACCAGGGGGGACTAACATAACATTTTTCTTAGTGTGTGCCTGGGTCATTGAGACATGACTTCAGAATCTTTATTTGGTTCCTCCCTCCTTCCTCTCTGGCACTGATAAACTGTTCTGCACTCAACAGTTTTTTTATGCTATGACTTTCTACCCTGTAGTTTTGGCCTTGGAATCAGTTGACTGGAATGAGTTCCCTGAAATTATGAACCAAATTCCTTTTATCTTCCTTTAAATGCGGTTGTTGGGAGTTTTGTCCTAGCAGCAAGAAAGCTGACTAATACAGGGCACTTCAGAATATCTCACTAATATCAATGCTGGTACTACATACTTTATAATTTCTGAACCCAGCACTTTTTTTTCTTTTAATGCATTTACTTTGACTTATTCTCACATTCTTATCCCTTTTAGGCCATTTGACCTATGACTTCTGCATCCTCCTTTTGAAAAGTCTTTCTTTTCAAAATAGTCTTTTTCTGATTCTGGGTTCACCTATGGAATGTGTTAGCAGCAGTCTTCATTACAGGCAACACAGTGCAGGTAGAGAATAGAGAATAGAGACTTATATAAGACTCTAGATTTAGCTGTTGAAAGTGGTGATAAAAGTACATGTATGAAGACAATGTCTCTCAACAACATTTCAGACTCCTTGGACTGGTTCTTTCAATACAAAACACAAAATAAAATAGAAACAGTGTCAGAAAATTTATGTGGGAAAAATTGGACAAGGTCAGAGTTTAGAATTTTGTAATGATAAATATCACAGTGGTGGGCTGGGGATTTAGCTTAGTGGTTCTAGAGCCTACCTTGCAAGCACAAGGTCCCGAGTTTGATCCCTGGTAAACACATACCACAATGACAAGTATAGTGGCTCATGCCTGTAATCCCAGCACTTGGGAAGCAGAAGCAGGAGGATTGGTGTTAATTCAAGGCTTGCCTGGACTACATAGTGAGGTCAGGGCTAGCCTGAACTACTCTGTGAGACCCTGACTCAAAAAAAAAAAAAAATCCCAAGGGTATTCCTAATGTGATGTTAGAAATATAAGCATCAGTAAGAAAATATCCTTCAGAAAAGTCTTTGCATATAATTATAGTTCTTACTTGAAATTCCACTTTTTGTATTGTGTGAAAGATGTCTGTCTAATGTGGCCTGGGAATTAGGACCTGCCTGAATTTTAGGAGGGAGAATCTTTCTTCACATAGTTACCAGTGGTAAGGTAAACTTTTCTGTAAAAATAAGAAACGTATTATTATAGGTAGAAAAGCCAGCTAGACATATGTAGGCAGATAGATAGGACTGGCCCTTAAAATAAAACAAAAAATCAACTTGGAGGTTACTGCTGCCGGAGAAAAGCTACCCCACCCATATAAGATAAATAGCTCATTAAAATCCCAAACAGGCAGCCATCAGATATTCTAAAGAAAGGGTCAACCTCCTGGGGTGGAGGGCTGACTCCCCAGAAGAGTTAGAGTCAAAATTCCTGTTTAATTGTTATAACCTATCTACCATTTTTTAAAATCTCATTGGTGGACCCCACTTTTGAACCCATCCCACCTCGTGATTTTGGTCCATAAAAACCCCCTAAAGAAAGCAATCCTGGGTTACCCACTTTCCGGGCCCCCCTTCTGTCTCTCTTAAGGCAGAAGCTTTCTCTCTCAATAAAATTTTCCTACTCAAACCTCCGTTGTTCCTAAAATTCATTCTTCGATTTTTAGAGAACACGAACTCGCGTTTCAGGTGGGGAGTTAGGCCTTAACTCTCCTGCGTCAGTATCTAGTTTGTGCAACATCTACCAGCAAGACCTCAAAACAACCTTTTTCCAGTCCCTTTCTTGTGTCAAACACTGTGCTGGTGTTGGCTGTTTTATGATGGCTTCCGTGTTTGCTGGCAAGTACTTCAGCTCAAAAGTTAATATTACAAAAGTAGATACCTGCCACTATAAATCTTTCTGAAATTCCAATCCTTCAGCTCCACTTGTACCCTGCCCACGTCTTCCTGTATTTTTAAATTATTCAACTAGCACACTGCATGCAGGAGTGTGCTATTCTCTGAACATTCAAATTCCGTCTTCTTTCCTTTTAGAATCTCTGCATGCCCATGTTTCAAACAGGTACTGTAATAGTTTTTTTCTACTTTTAAACTTAGGTAATATTTATTTATTTTTTGTTCTTGGAAAATATTTTTCTTTTAAGACTTTTAAAATAAAGTTTTTCTTGCCCTCATTCTTCAGGTAATTCATGAAGCTATATTTACAATTAATTTCACCCATTTCAGAGAGCTAGCAATTCTTTCACAAAAGGTAAAAATTTCTCTTTGGAAATTTGAATTTTTCTACTGTGGGAAGAATTGTATTGTGGCATAGTAGGCTGGGATGTCTTCATAGCATTCTCCGCAGCTTACTAACTCCTGAGAATCATAAAAATTAATAGATAATCCTGAAAGGGAAAAATAAGGAAGATTAGCAAAGAGGAGATGGAGAGTACCTTAGGAAAGCAAAATTTGAAAGAGCTGTTCTGCTTAAAATATCGCGAAGGAAGAATTACAGAATTCAAAGAGTGCATATTACATTTAAAGGTCTTTTAAAGGGAGAAACATGCGAGAGTAAGAGCTTCCTCACATATCTAAATCAGAATGGAGACTATATGCGCATATGACTGACTGATAAGCTGTTAGAAGTTTAAAATTCGTCTGTTATTGGTTCAATGTCCACCATTCTTTAACATTTATAAGGTGCTTAGTTCAATACCATGCAGTAGATTGAGCACAGTAAATTATGGTTATTATTTTATGGGCTTATTTTATAGTTTTACCTTTTTATTCTCTTAATTAATTTTAAAAACAAGTTTATTAAATTAAAAAGTTCATTGCTGATACATTCAAATTAATTGCTAGACCCTTACATAATGCAAGGAAGTCCTATAATCAAGAAAAGCCAAGAAGAGAGGGGAAGAACAATGAAATAAGTGGATTGGAAATGAGCATTGTATAAAATATGTAGAGAAAAGTTATTTAATAAACTTAGAAAGCAATTGTTATTATTATTTTTTAGCGGATCCATGTTATAATACAGAGCATTTCCCGTACTTGAAAGTCCCTGAGAGCTCTGTCTGGCCACTTTTTAAGTGATATCCATTGCACCTCTTCCTGAACCTATAGTTCCACATGTGTGTCTGATAGCCATGTGGGGAGCTCTGAACATACAAAGGACAGATTTTATGTAACACAGTATATTGTTTACTTCTCATAATGCTTTGAGTTAGTTTCCAAGTTCAAATGGAATAAAGGTGAATGACTTCATGATTTATCAGTGGAAGAGGCAAAGGAGAGACATTTTGGTGACCATGCAGATGGGTTTCTCTCTGTGTCTCTGTCTCTCTTTGTGTTTCTTTCTTCTGGTTCTGACCCAGTAGAATCCATTACTCATTATCCTAAAACACTTCACATTTGCCTTCTGTTTACAGTGGACTCTGACTTATGAACTTGATCAGTCTCTGAGGGCTGGCTGCAGCTCACATTGGTTTAAGTCAATATACCTGAAGTCTGGTTGTTTATCTCGGTACATGCACAGATAACAAGAGGCAGATGGATCTTTCATTAACCTAATTAACACAGGTTTTTCATATGTCAGGCCAGTTATGAGTGTCCACTGTACTTAATTAGCTCTTCTAAGACCTGTGAGTGAAGCTTCTTGAGTTGAATGTCTGGATTACAAAGAACAGAGAAGTGTTAATGTAAGTTTTGACCCCTCAATAAGGAAAGTACTTAAAAAGAGACAGCCATTAAATTATTCAACTACTCTAAATGCTCACCTGATCCTTTTGAGAAAAGAGTCCTTTGCCTCAACAATAGCCTAAGACCATCCTTGTTGTCCGCACTGCCTAGAATAGATTTCTTTTGCCAAGTTGAAATCTTCTGTAGGGCGATTCTAAAGGTGCAACAAAGATGAAAGGATTGCTAATCATCTGAGATCAGTGTTTCAAGAAATTACTTGGGCTGTTGTACAATCTGTTCACTTCTGAAAATGTGTTGAAGAAAGAAAAAATATATACGTAAAAAAATGTTGAGGGAGAAAGAAAGAGAGAACAAGTACTTTGTGTCAGCAGTTTGACAGCTTCCATAGTAAGAATTGTTTATTAACAAACTGTAGATTCCTAGCCCTTTTCACTGCACAGTAATGCTATGTAGTTTAAAATCACTCCTGGCCTGCTCACTCTGCTTAAAACTAGTGCCTAGTCTAAAAGCCTGTCTCAATTCCCCTGGATTTGCTCAGATTCTTTTCCATTTGAAGAGTTCACACTAAGTGTAGGCATCAACAGAAAGCACTTTATACTCACTATTTGGCGCAATGGGAGGTCATTACTTATAAGCAGTCTTTTAGGGAACAGAAAATTATAAGCAAAAATACATTTGTAAATTAATTTTTCAGTTACAGAGAATACAACATGTCAAGTTTAACTAGATGTACATACTTAGGTAGACATAAAAAACCTTAATAAAAATGTGAAAATTCTTCAAATGAGCTATTTTCATCAGTACTATAATACTGAGGAAAATATTTTGTTGGTTTATTTAAAAACTTTTCAAGTAACCTAGAAACAAGAGAATGAAAACTAACACTATGAAGACAATATCTCCAAGATTTCTTGTTAAAAAAAAGAACTATGCAGTGGTTCTGGCGCCTGCCTCGCAAGCGCAAGGTCCTGAGTTCGATCCCCGGTAACCACGCCCACCAATAATCAACACCGCATACCACAATGCTGGACGTGGTGGCTCACGCCTGTAATCCCAGCATTTGGGAGGCAGAGACGGGAGGATTGCTGAGTTCGCGGCGGCTTGCCTGGGCACCATAGTGAGCTCAGGGCCAGCCTGAACTACAAAGCGAGACCCTGTCTCAAAAGCAAAAAAAAAAAAAAAAAAAAAAAAGAACTATGATAGTGATATTTTATTTTTATAATTTTGTATTTGGTGCACATTTTGGGACATTCACTGATGTATAGTCAATTTGAGACACTGATGAGTTATGAAGTGTTTCACTTCAAGTCATCAATTCAAATAATATTTATCTCTGTGTTCCATGATCTGTCACCTGCAAGGCACGAGGAACAACAAATGGTTTCATGAAGTTACTCTTTTAAAATGTTTTCTTGGAAAACAAAAGTTTTTCACCCAGATATTGTCACTGACTAAACAATACAGGGGCAAAGTAACAATGAACTTGAAAATGCCTTATTATAGTTTTAATTTTGCATTGAATGCATCTGTCATGTGCCAATAAATGTCTGCACATCCACATAAGCATAGACTTGTTAAAAAAATACACCTTTAGGGCCAGAGATTTAGCTCAGTGGTTCTGGCACCTGCCTCCCAAGCGCAAGGTCCTGAGTTCGATCCTGGGTAACCACATACAATGCTGGGCATGGTGACTCATGCCCACCAGCAATCAATACCACATACCACAGAGCTGGGCGTGGTGGCTCACGCCTGTAATCCCACCACCCGGGAGGCAGAGAGAGAAGATTACTGAGTTCTAGGCTTGCCTGGGCACCATAGTGAGCTCAAGGCCAGCCTGAACTACAAAGCAAGACCCTGTCTCAAAAAAAAAAAATACACCTTTAAAGGTAATCATCTAGGGTCTGGGGAGTTAACTCAAGTGGTACTGTGCCCACCTTGGATACACAAGGGCCGAAGTTCGATCCCCAATCCCACAAAAAAGTAATCATCTAATTTTTATTCTTGGATTAATATAGAGATAAAATTTAATGCTGGAAAGCAAATAAAATTTTATGTTGAACCATCCTTGAATCCTATGGATAAATTATACATGACTGAAGCAAATGATTCTTCAAATGTATTGTTGAATTTGGTTTGCTACTATTTTGTTAAGGAGTTTTTTATTTATATTTATCAGAGATTTTTTATCTGAAAATTTCTTTTCCTGTAATATATTTGGTTTTGGTACTAGGATAACAAAAATTTGAAAATAGTTTTTCCTCATTTAAAAAAAAAGTTTGAGAAGAATTAGTATCATTTTAAAAATGTTTGATGTATACCAAGGCTTATATTCACAATTGGTAATAGCTAAATTCTGAAAGCAGCCTGTATACCCGTCAACAGATGACTGCATAAAGAAAATATCATTTCTGTATGTAATGGAATAGTATTCTGCTATAAAGAATTACAGATCAGGGCCGGAGATTTAGCTCAGTGGTTCCAGCACCTGCCTCGCAAGCGCAAGGCTCTGAGTTTGATCCTGGTGACCACATACAATGCTGGGTGTGGTGACTCATACCCACCAGCCATCAATACCACACACCACAGTGCCGGGAGTGGTGGCTCATGCCTGTAATCCCAGCACTCGGGAGGCAGAGGCAGGAGGATTGCTGAGTTCTATGCTTGCCTGGGCTACACAGTGAGCTCAGGGCCAGCCTGAACTACAAAGCGAGACCTGACTAAAAAAAAAAAAAAAAAAAAAAAAAAAAAAAAAAAAAAAAAAAAAGAATTACAGATCTGAGGCATTTGTAGGAAAAATAGATGCACCTGGAAAATAAAATACTGAGTGAAACAAACCAGACACACAAGCTTAAATACTGTATGACAACTCTCAATTGAGTAAGGAAAAGTAGACAAAGACAGTGATGGAGAATGGGTAGAAAGGGACAAGGAGATGGATATTTCGCAACAGCAAAGTGGTCCAGGTATCAGTGGTGAGGTTGTGAGGAGGAAGAAAAGGGCAATGAGAAGAATAAATACGTGCCATGTATAGGAACCTAATACTCCCAATGAATGTAAACACCAAATGCCAGAACATAGGCTAAGACAGATAATATTGACACCTACAAAAAAGGGGATAGGAAACCCCAAAAGAAGGAGGAAAGGGATTTTAAAAAGTCAAGCTATAGCCGGGCATGGTGGCTCATGCCTATAATCCCAGCACTCGGGAGGCAGAGGCAGGAGGATTGCTGAGTTCGAGGCTTGCCTGGGCACCATAGTGAGCTCAGAGCCAGCCTGAACTACAAAGCGAGACCCTGTCTCAAAAAAAAAAAGAAAGTCAAGCTATAAAATGTACATGTAACCATTTCCCAAAATGATTTTAAATGGCATGAATTGCACAAATAAAATGAAATAAAATAAAATTCAGTTGTGAAGCCATCAAGTCTTATGCTTTTCTTTAATGAGAGTCTTTGTTATTCAATATTCTTTCTCATTATTAATCTGCTCAGATTTTCCATTTTTTGATGATTCTGTTTTCATTGTACTTATCTAGGTATTTTATCCTTTTCCTGTAGGTTATCAATCTGTCAGGATATAATTATTCTTAGTAGCCTCTTCTGACCCTCTGTATTTCTGTGGTAGTTGTATTATCTTCTCTTTTATTTCTCTTATGGTGGTGCATGTCTGAGACTGGAGGATTATGAGTTCGAAGCCAGTGATACTCTGTCTCAAAAAAAAAATCATGTCTCATGTGTAACAAAAGTCATCTCTATTATTCCAGGAAGCCCAAGGGTTTTAGGAGCTATTTCAAAACTTAAATACTGTAAGAAAAGTTGCTGCTCTCACCCTTATCATTCAGGGCACTCCAGGGACTTCAGGAGCTGTATACCAAGAACTAGAGATGAAGACTAAATGCATATTTAGTACGTATTAGTAAACTAATTTTCCCTCCCATGCAATTAACCTAAACTTCAATTTCCTGATTAGCTAAGGTACAAACTATCTTATTTTAATCATACTTCAGTCATTTAATGTTCTAAATTTTTGTTATTTTTGTTTGCTTGCTTTTTTGTTGTTGTTGTTTTGAGAGTCTAGCCCACATCAGGCTAACCTTAAATTCACCCTTAGCCCAGGCCGGCCTGAACTCATGGTGATCTTCCTGCCTGAAGCTCCTGGGTACTGGGATTACAGGTGAGGCCTATCATACCTAGCTGAATATTGTAAGTGTTGAGAGAACTAACCATAATCCCTACTGGCTCTACTATCACTGTGGCTAAGACCAGTCTGCACACTTAACCTAGTGTTTGAAATATCTGCCTTACTTAATTTTTTGCTAAGAAAATGTCCTACTTTGAAAATACTGTTAGGATTCAAATTTTACAGGACATGAATAAATTGAAGCCTCAGAGTGTTTGGAAAACTTGCCTGAGGTTAAAAAAAAGTCATAATTGCCTACATCTGTATAAAAATCATTTCTCTGGAAAGTTAACCAGAAAAGCCTTGCAAATGGTGATTTTGCCTTGTGTATGGATTTTCATGGGCTGGAACAACCCTTTTACTGTAGGCTCCTGTGGCATATATAGCTGTCAGAGATAATTCCCACTGGTAGGCTTCTCTAATTTTGCACAAAAGCTTAGCAAAACCAATAGTTACATTTCAATTTCTCTTGAGGAGTGACCCGACAGTGTAATTTTGTGGTAGTTAAACTAAAATATTATTTTTATTTAAAAAGAAGGTGCATAATATATCTACATTTTTATTATCTGGAAAGTAGCAAAATGAGAACGTTATCTACAACCTACATATTTCTACCCTGTGTTTCTCTCGGGTTTAGTTCGCCTATATTTTTTATGTGGTTGTTTCACATCACATTCTATTCCTAAATCCAATTCACTACTGAGCTCTCTGTGCTTTCCATCAAATACCTTCCGCATCTGATCCTGACTCTCACCTTTAACACCACCTGAGTGGAAGCCACTATTTTTTGTTTCTGGACTTCAAACAGTGTCTCCCTGCAGTTGACATTTAGTTCATCTCCAGTCTAGAGTTAGAATATTTTTAAAAATATTACTACTATTAGTATCATTACTAAATATTATTACTATTAGTATCATTACTAAAACCTGTAAAGGTTTTGTATTGATTTTGAGATAAATTCTTCTGCAGTGAGGTTTCCATTTGTTTATCCAGCCTCATTTTGAATTCCATCTTCTACAGTTCTGGAGGCCAGGAGTCCCAAGTTAGAGTGTTCACGTGACAGTGCTCTGAAGGCTCCAAGGGAAACATCTTTCTGCTTTTTTCTACTCTTTACACTCCTTGGTTGGTGGCAGCATAACCAATGTTTGTCTTCTTGTGATACCCTTGTCTGCGTATCTCTGGGTCAGCTGTTGGCTTTTCTTATAAGGACACAAACTACTGGATTTATGTTTCATACTAAATATGGAATAATTAACTCCACATGAAATTTCATAACTGGTTACATCTCCAATCTGTTTCCAAATAATATTCTATTCTGTGCTCGCTTCAGCAGCACATATACTAATAATATTCTATTCTGAGGTTCTAACTGGATAAGAATTCTGACACACCTTATCTATATCATTACTATCTATATAAAATTTCTGAGTAGTATTTCTATCTCTTTATGAACTTATGATGTGGTTTCAGTTAGCCTATTATAATTTTGGGAGCTTTATGGCGTATTATATTAATGTTTGCATCTTCCCTGAAAATTACTTCAACTTTCAAACAAATGAACTTCTCTCTCCACAACTTTTTCCTGAGAATTTATTATTTCTGAGTATATTTTTCAAATTAACATGTCTATTTCTAGTAAATAATTTTTAATGTAATTTATTTTAAATACTTTAAATGTTCTTATGCTGTAAATCATCCATTTATCAATGCTTTAAATATATTCACATATTGAAAGAAAATAATCTTTTATTTTTATATTTTTTCTGTTTTAATTGCTTTTGTTCCTTGTGATTTTGTTTTTGGTGTATTTGCATCTTTTTCCTACCCTACCATAGCCTTATTTGTTTACTATTGGTTTGTTTTCAAAGGAATGACTCTCTACTCACATTATTTTTTAAACTCATTATGTTATCATGAATTCTTTTGTTCAGCTTTTATTTTACAAACTGCTGATTCATTTCTAAATTTGAAAACCAGAATTTCATTGTTTTATTTTTATTATTGATGCGATTGTATCATTTTAGTGATATTAGTACGTAATTCAGTAATAACTGCTAAGATAATCTTCAGAGAAAACTAAAGGCACTGCTTTCACACATATAATAATAAATAGGTGTTGAATAGTGTGTTTTACTAATCCATAAAGAAACAAGATGGATGTAGTTGCTCCAGAGGAAACGTCACAACGGTACACTGTTACGTGGAGTAAGGAACATTGAGATCGATTGACAGGGCCACAGACAATGACACAAACACACATTCTATACCACTTAATGCACACATTTGAAAGGAAGTATGAATATTTTTCCTAATAGGATATCAGTAAGTCTTAGATTTGTAAGTTTAATAGACTTTCTTCATTTTTTATTAATGTAAATGTATAATTCTGCTGATATGAGTGAATCAATAGATTTATCAGATGCTTATTTTTCACTCATTAATATTTTATTGCTTTAAATATATACAGCATGCTTTATGTTTTTCTCTGGACTGCTTTAGCTATATCCCACGGATTTGCTTCATTAATTTCATCATTATACTTTTCAAGTAACTTGACAGTTTTGTATTGTGTTTAATAGAGCATATACAAATAAATTTCAATAGAGGCCTCCATTTTTTATTTAGTGTTAATGTTCATTTTTATTACAGTGTAGTGAAAGAACTCTAGCTGCACTGTCTCTATTCTCATGGAAAATTAAGGTCTTTTTAGCTAATATTAAGGGATTTTTTCCTTAATTATTACATGTGTAACTGGAAAAAGTATTTTTTACAACCAAGAATTGTACTTTAATGTATTTATTTCAGAACTTGTGTGTGTGTATGTATGTGTGCATGTGTATGTGTGTGTGTGCCCCTGAACACTGTACCTAGTGTTTCTCACATGCTAAGGACATACTTTACTTAATATATTTATGTAGAAATCTTACATATCATGAACATTTCTTAGGTCTTCTTTATTTCTCTTGAAGTTTTTGATCTTTTTGACTGTCTAGCTATGAGAGGTTTGAAAGATGTCTGTAAGTGTATGGTCTACAGCTCTGTTGCTTTCTTTGTTCCCTGTAATTCTTTGCTTTATGAAAGTTGTTGCTATAAACTTAGTACGTAATGCCAATGGTACTTTGAAGTGTCATTTTTCTGCTTCATTAAATAGATTTGTTCCTGAATGTTACTTTAATACAGAGATTGCATTTTACTAGAATACATTATTTATCTTGACATGGTATGTATTTGCCAGTTATTTTAATGTTTGCCTTGGGGATCAATTTGGTTTATATGTGTCCCTTATAAAAACATAGAATTGGATTTTTCTTTTTGAACCAGCATGACATGTTTCCATTTTGTGAGTGAGGTTATTCTTTTTCTATTTGTTAACAAGAATTATTTATTTAGTTTCAATGTTGTATTTTTCTACATCATATTTACTGAAGTTTTTACAACATGAATTGTTTTATCTATCTATGTATCTATCATCTGTCTATCATTTATCTATCCATCTATTAATTTTTGGTACTGGGCTCGAAATCAGAAACTTGCACTCACCAGGTAGGCACAGTGCCACTGAAACACACCCTTGGCCCATTGTTTTATTAACTGTTATTGTTCTGTTACTTTTGGAATTCATGAAAGTGTATACATCTTTGTAGATGGTAAAATTCTATTAGTACCTTCAATATCTTATTTTTTTGTGTCCCTCATTCCCATTTTTCTGCAAAGAATTAAGAAATATGTTCTTTATATCTTTGTCTTTCATTTACCAGTTTTATATTACTAGTATTACTTTTGCCAGGTTATTTATGATGTTAAATGTACTTGAATTTAATCTATTTATTAGCTTTAAATTATCAGCTTTTCTCTTAAAGAATGCCTATAATCAATCAGCAAGCTTACTCTGAAATGAGCCTTAATTTCCTCTCCATCTCCTTTCATATTTCTATATCATCACAATGTATTAATATTATTGTCACATTTATATACATATTCAAACATTAACATGATGGTTAAATATATTTTATCCTCAATTTCATTTTTTTAGATTGGCTCTTGTGAAATTTCCCTGTGGTTATCTATAATTAATTTCTATTGTTTTAAAAAATGTTTTCATTAGGACATTTTTACAGTACATAACATTTACATTCATCCTAGGAAGTAGGTACATATATTTAACATATCTTGATTCTTTTGATTCTTTTTCCTCCCCCCATTTTGTTTCTAGACCCCCTTCTCTCACATTTATCTTTATTATTATTATTTTAATTTTTGTTGGTAATGATTATACATTTTGATACATGGTGTATATGTCACATCTTAAATATTTTTATATCTCCTTCCCCTTTTCTTCTTCCTTGTCTCAGTGTCTTGGTCCACTTCTCATCTGCAAAAACTGTATGTCCCTGTTTCTTTTCATTATTCTTTTATTTTACACTTTTCTTTATTGGTACTTTGAATTTCTTTTACTAGATACTACACAGTATGTAAACCTACATGTCTGATTTATTTCTCTTAACATTATATTTTCAAGATGAATACCTTTTCCTATACATATCTCAAATTTATCCTTATCTATAGTTGAGTGGTATTTCATCATGTATACATATCACATTTTGTTTTCATTCATTGTTGATGGACATATAAGCTGCTTCCAAGCTTTGACTATTATGAATTGTGCTACTTAAAACGTGAGTATAAATGTACCATGTAATGTGAAGTCTTTAGGTCTTTTGAGAAAATAAACAGAAGAAGAATAACTGGGGCAAATAGAATTTCTAGCTTTCATGTTTTGAAAAATCTCCACACGGATTTCCATCATCATTACAGCAGTTTATATTCCTGTCAATTATATCGAATGCCTCTTTTGTCACTGCAACCATGCCAGCATTTGTTATTATTTGATTTCTTGAGGATTCTCATTCTCTCTGAAGTGAGATGAAATCTGAGTTACTCTTATTTTCATTCTTTAATGGTCAATGATGTTGAAATTTATTTATTAGACATTTGTATTTCTTCAGAGAAGTGTCTGTTCATTTTAGTTGCTCATTTTTGACTGGGTCCCTTATTTGAAGGGCTCTAAGTTTTTGAGGTCTTTATATATCCTAGATATTAATCATCCAGTGGAGATGTGGCCCACAAAATATTTCCCCTTTGTGTAAGTTGTCTCCTTACTCTGTTTCATGTTTCCTTTGTGGTACAAAATCTTTTTAATTTAATGTAACTCCATTTGTTCACGTGTATTACTATTTCTTATGGAACTGAAGTTCTGATGAGAAAGACCTTGTCTACACTTATGACTTCAAATTTATGACCTATTTTATCTTCCAGTAGCCTGTTTGAATAGTTAGATATTTGATCCACTTTGATTTTAGGTGGATAAATTGTGAGAAATGTGGGTCTAGCTTCAATCTGCATATAGATAGTCAGATTTCCCAGCACCATTTAATAAAAAGGCTATCTTTTCTCTAGCTTTGGGCCCTTTGGCAAAAGGCTGAATGAAATGATTGAATGTGTCTTAGGTTGTTCCTGTATCCTCTCTTCTGTTCCAATGATCTGCATCTGTTTTTGTGCAAATATGCTGTTTTTAGTTACCATACAGTTGTGGTACATCTTAAAGTCAGGAATTCTGATGCCTCCTGCCCTGGGGTTTCTTGCCCAGGACTGCTTTGTCTATGCTAGATCTCTTCTGATTCCAAACATATTTTAGGTTTTTTTTTTCTATAGTTCTGTAAGGAATATTATTGGTATTTTATTGGGATTACATTAAAGCTCTGTATCAGGTTTTTGTTTTGTTTTTTGTTTTTGTCTTCTTTGTTTTTTTTGTTTTAGACAGGGTCTCACTTTGTAGTTCAGGTTGGCTCTCAGTTCGCTTTGAACTCAGCAATCCTCCTGCATCTGCTTCACAAGTGCTGGGATTATAGGTGTGAGGGGCCATGCCCAGCACTGGGGTGTGTGGTACTGATTTTTGGTGGGCATGAGTCACCACACTCGGGCTTGTTGGACATGGTTACTGGGGACAGAACCTAGGACCTTGTGCTTGCAAGACAGATGCTGGAACCACTGAGCTATATCTCTGGCCCTCTAAGTAAAAGTTTTGAAAGTGACTATTTTTTAAAATTGATTCTTTATTGGTACATTTTATATATAGCTCATGATCACACTCAACATTGGGAAATTTGTACCAGTTTATGACATGAGTTAATTCTCACTTTTACCCATATCCTTACCCACCCTACAACACCCTCCACACACACACCCACACACACCCACACACCCACACGCTTTTTCTTTTTTTAAAAAAATCATATTTATTCTTTTTTGACAATTTTGTTTCTGCTTATCCAAGAATAAGAGATAACTTTGCATTTTCTGATATCCTCTTGCCTTGTTTCTGGGGGCAAAGTTTTGGATAATGTGTCAAATAGGAGTGCTGACAGTGGGTATTTCTTTTTTGTTCTTGGTTTTAGAGGGAAGACAGTTTTTCTCCATTTAATATGATGTTGACCATTAGTTTGTCATAGATGACACTGTAAGTAGCCCTGGGAACACTTTTTAAATATGACACTACCTGTATTATTGTTTGACAACTTAATGTGCATGGAAAAAGTACAAATGATATAGCATTAAAATTAAGTTATTGTGCCGGGCGTGGTGGCTCACCCCTGTAATCCCAGCACTCTGGAGGCAGGGACAGGAGGATTGCTGAGTTCGAGGCTTGCCTGGGCTACAGAGTGAGCTCAGGGCCAGCCTGAACTACAAAGCGAGACCCTGTCTCAAAGAAAAAAAATAACTTATTGTATGGTCCTCCCATAAAGACAATTATAGTAATAAAATAAGGCAGGAAGTCAACATCATGTGGTAACTAAGTATATGATAATGGAGTTAAATCACCTGAATTTAAATACTAGCCCTACTGCTTTATACACTGTGCAATATGGAAAAAAATCCTTCAATCTTTTTCACTGTTTCAGTTTTATCATCTATAAGATGAAGATAATAGTACATTTCTCTTAATGTTTTTGTGAACCTAACTGATATAACACATAATACTTAAATACTGATAAGCCTGATATAAAAATGTCTTAAGGACCATAGATACTCATTTTCTTCACAGTAAAATGTATTTTATAATGACAGGCTGCTGCTATCAGATAATTCCAGTCTTGAGTTATTTTTTGTGTAAATGACATAGAGAACGATACTGAAAAATCATGAGTCAAACAGGAATTACTATGTGCTGGACTAATGATATGCTTGCATCTACCAATGGATTACTTGTAAGATGAGCATAATATTTGCAGAGAGTTCTATTTTCTGTAGGATATTTTCTTATTTTCTTTGGCCATTTTGCTCTTGTCATTAAAAATTCACACTGAACATTTCCTCCTTCATTTGGCAAGATCTTCTCAGTGTGCATTAGGGAGTCCCAAAAGGTTCTTGACTAAATTCTAGTTTAATTTTCATTATGTTTACTGACAGTTTTCTGATTGCAATGTTTTTTTTAAGAAGCAACTATAGGCAAAAGATATATTTTTAACTAGTTTCTATAATGCCTGATATTTTGGTGTTTGAACACTACTCTTTTGTCAAAGTTACATTATCTAGCAAATCGATGTAAAAGTAAAATGAAAAATATGTGACATTTTCTTGGAAACATATGAAGTGTGAACTGTTTAACATTTATAAATAATGGACCCTAACTTCACAAATTTGAGCTGAAGGAATTTTGCCATTCAAAGTAAATAGAGGAATTAAGGACATTATTTCATTTTATGCTCTTTTCAAGTCAGTTAACTTTACTAGTATATCAAATGGCTTTAAAATACTGAGTTAGCTTTTTAGTAGGTATGTACCTCTGAATTTGTTGGTTGATTATGTTTTCATGTGTTTTAGAAACAAACAATTGGCTATTCATTTTACCTTCCTCTGTGACATATATAAACACTTTGAAAGCGCATAGCTTCTCTCTGCACTCCCAGTTATTAATATACTTGTAAACATCTCTGTCCTGCTAACAGAAGTACAACACCGCTTTCCTATTAATTTAGTACATAAACTGTCTTTAATAATTCTATGCTTAAGATAGAAAGAGAAAATTATAAAGGCATTGTAATAGAGTTAAAAAAAAGTTGTGTAAATGAAAAATATCAATGAGATGTGTGAAATTTGTCAATATCATCATCTTCCATATCACATTTAGGTACTGTTCCCATTTCTAATACATCTATAATCACTACACAGTGATATTGTCAGAGGTTGGGGGGTATTGTGGTGGCTCAGAACAGGTAAGCGACTGTAATACTGTGAAGTGCAGGAGTTTTTAGAATCAGTTCCTTTCCTTGATGAATGACATCTCAAAAGCTTATTTAAGATTTTAAGGACTATTTACATATGTTGTATATTTATCTTATTTTCTTATTGCTATCTCTGCAAAAATTTCCTTTCAAATTCAAATACTTATTACGTTTAAATTTTATCATGTAGATTCTTTATTCTTTTTACTTCCCAATTATAATTTTTGTATTTTATATATTTTTGTGTTTTTTCCCCATATGCACTTGTTAGCCATTCATTCACTCATTCATTCCTTCAATCATGAAATTCATGTTTGCTGAGGATGCTGTATGCAATGCATACGACTTGGCACAGTGCAAATTGAGATAAGGGGTCTCTTACTATTGCGGTGATCTAGGGAAGCAAAGAATAGTCAGTAAAAATTCTATTTCCCTTGCTTCTCAGATAATATTTCATATCATGTTAGATAGACAAAAGTATTTTACTTGTTTTCATCTCCCTGTCTCCATATTACCTAATTAAAGCATCCATATTTGCCCCATTCTCAGAATATATTTTCAGAGCAGCTGCTCAGTAGGCAGTGAGCCGGGTCACCCTGTAATGTACCCATTGGTTCACAAGTATCCTCTGAGCTCAAGGTAGGACTACATATTTGCCAGAGCCAGCCGGACAAAACAGCGGGGTTGTGAAGTCGAGGGGCGCGGATTAAGAAGAGAAAACAGGAAAATGGGGTCGAGAGGACCTCTCAGTCAGTACTGAGCAGGCCCTGAGTTTATTCTTCAGTGCTCTTTTATAGTATTTCTAGCTACAGTGCTTACGTGCAAGTCTTTCAAAGGACAATGTAGTTAGTGGTTAACATATAGGTTTAGCATGATTAGAATCTAAATCTACAGGAACTCAAAATACAAAGATAACTTTGTCTGGTAGAGTACTCAAATATTTCTGGAATGTGCTCTCTCTGCTCCTGAAACTTCTCCCTAGGTGATCAGCAAGTTTCCTATCTTTTTTTTTTAAATTGAATTCTTTATTGGTACAATTTATATACATCTCAAAATCACATATAACATTGGGAAATTTGTACCAGTATATGCCACAAGTTAATTCTCATTTTTACCCATATCCCTACCCACTCCCCCCTCCTCCCCCCTTATACATGCTCTTTTATTTTCTTTCTGTGTCATATTTATTCCTTCCCCTCATCACATTCCCAC
>PVIC010030741.1:0-21008 GCA_004025085.1 Thryonomys swinderianus
AGGCAGTGTGATTTTATTGATTCAGATTGCAAGCATCAGAACACAACATGTGTTTCTCCACTGTCTGACCATAGAAAGAGTCGGAATTTCAATAAGAAGCCAGAGTTCTCCTCAGAAACAGGGAACATGAAGAAATAAACTTTTCCTACTCTTGCTAATAAGGCACAGAGAGAGTAGGGAGTACAGTCCCACTCAGACTCTGAAAACCATTTTAGAAAAACACGGTGTGAATTACAGCTTTTGCTTGGGGAGATTAAGCTCCTGATATTCCAGATTCTCACTTTCACTTGCTTGGGTGTTCTTAGAAAAGAGAGGCCCCCAACCATTAGGTGTAATCCAAGAATTGCTATGGAAAACAGGCATTTTCCACCACTGTCTTCAGGCTCTAAAGGTCCAAACACAGATAGCAGTCCACCAGGACTCTTTTCTGCAAAGGGATTTGACGTCTTAATTGAATTTTCACTACTGCAGACAAAGGTAGTGTAAAGGAACAAACTCTTGCCTCCTAGAGGTAAATGGCAAAGAGCACGGAGGTAGTAATTTCCACTTGGTCCCTGAAACTGACTTCACAAATTGCAGGTCTGATTTCCAGGTGTTTCTCCTTGAGGGAGTAATCTCTGAATATCACTCCACTTCGCTTGAATGGAACTGGTGGTCAAAAGGAGATATCTACCCCTGGAATAGCACTCCTACTCCAGAGATTTCCTATGGAGGCGGTGTGCTTTTCTTGATTCAGATTCTAACCATCAGAATATTACGTATGTTTCTCCACTTTTTGCCCATACAATGAGTGCAGGATTTCAATAAGAAAACACAGATCTCCACATGAACAGGGAACATGGAGAAACAATCTGTTCATACTCTTGCAAATAATGAACAGAGTGAGCAGCGAGTAGTTTCCCACTCATCTTCTGAAAATCAGTTAAAAAAATCCCTTTGTGAATTCCAGCTTTTGCTTGGGGAGATTAAGCTCCTCATATCTCAGATTTTCCCTTATGCTTGCTTGGATGTTGCTAGAAAAGAGAGGCATCTTGCCATTAGTTGTAATCCAATTCTTTCATGTGGAAAACAATCATTTTCCACGTCTTTCTTCAGGCTCTAACGGTACAAACACAGATAGTACTCAGTACGACTCATTTCTACAAAGGGATTTGACGTCATAATTGGAATTTCACTACTGCAGACACAGGTAGTGTAAAGGTACAAACTCTTGCCTCCTGGCGGTAAATGGCAAAGAGCATGGAGATAGTAATTTCCACTCCATTCCTAAAACTTACTTCACAAAAAGCAGGTCTGAGTTTCAGGTGTTTCTCTTTGAGGGAGTAATCTCAGGATATCACTCCAGCTGCCATTCTTTTGAATGGAGCTTGTTCTCCAAAGGAGATATCCACCCAGGGAATAGCACTCCTACTCCAGATATTTCCTAAAGAGGCAGTGTGCTTTTCTCGATTCAGATTCTAACCATCAGAACATTACGTCTATTTTTGCACCTTTTGGCCATAGAAAGAGTGCCAAATTTCAATAAGAAGCCACAGTTCTCAGTCACATGGAACATGGACAAACAATCTGTTCTTACACTTGCTAATAAGGCACAGATTGAGCAGCGGGTACAGGCCCACTAAGATTCTGAAAATCAGTTAATAGCAACATGGTGTGAATTCCAGACTTTGCTTGGGGAGACTAAGCCCATGATATCTCAGATTCTCCCTTTTGGTTGTTTGGATGTTGCTAGAAATGAGGGGCATCTTAGCATTAGTTGCAATGCAAGCCTTTGATGTGGAAAACAGGCATTTTCTACCTCTGTCTTCAGGCTCTAACTGCCCAAACATGGATTGCAGTGTGCCAGTACTTATTTCTACAAAGGGATTTGACGTCATAATTGGACATTAACTACTACAGACACAGGTAGTGTAATGGAACAAGCTATTCACTCCTGGCAGTAAACGGAAAAGAGAATGGAGCTAGTAATTTCCACTCTGTTCCTGACTGACTTCACAAAAAGCAGGTCTGAGTTCCAGGTGTTACTCTTTGAGGGAGTAATCTACGAATATCACTCTGGCTGCCATTCGCTTGAATGGAGCTTGTGGTCAAATGGAGATATCCATCCATGGAATAGCACTCCTAGTCCAGAGATTTACGAAGATGGCAGTGTTCATTTCTCAATTTAGATTCTAGCCATCAGAACTTTACATGTATTTCTCGAACGTTTGCCTGTCTAAAGAATATGTGATTTCAATAAGAAGCCACAGTTCTCCACAGGCACAGGGAACATGGGGAAACAATCTGTTCCTACTATTGCAAATAAGGCACAGAGTGAGCAGGGAATACAGTCCCACTCAAATTCTGAAAATCAGTTTACAGAAACACGGTGTGCATTCCAGCTTTTGCGTGGGTAGATTAAGTAGTGATATCCCAGATACTCACTTTTGCTTGCTTCAATGTTTCTAGAAAAGAGAGGCATCTTGCCATTAGGTGTAATCCAAGACTTTGATGTGGAAAACAGACATTTTCCACCTCTGTCTTCAGGCTCTAATGGTACAAACAGAAGTAGTAGTGTGCCAGGACACGTTTCTACAAAGGGACTTGATGTCATAATTGGACTTTCACTACTGCAGGTAGAGGTAGTGTAAAGGAACAAACTCTTGCCTCCTATCAGTCAACTGCAAAGAGCATGGAGGTAGTAATTTCCATTAAGTTCCTGAAACTGACTCCACACAAGCAGGTCTGAGTTCCAGGTGATTATCTTTGAGGGAGTTATCTCCAAATATCACTCTAGCTGCCATTCGCTTGTATTGAGCTTGGGGTCAAGAAGGAGATAACCAACCATGGAATAGCAGTCCAATCCAGATATTTATGAAGAAAGCACTGTGATTTTCTCGATTCAGATTCTAACCATCAGAACATTACGAGTCTTTCTCCACCATGTGCCCGTACAAAGTGTGTGGGATTTCAATAAGAAGCCACAGTTCTCCTTACACACAGGGAACATGGACAAACAAACTGTCCCAAGCTTTCAAACAAGGCACAGAGTGAGAAGGGAGGACAGACCCACTCAGATTATGAAAATCAGTTTATAGCAACACGGTGTGAATTCCAGATTTTGCTTGGGGAGATTAAGCCCCTGATATCCTAGATTCTCCCATTCGCTTGCTTGGATATTGCTAGAAAAGAGAGGCATCTTGGCATTAGGTATAATCCAAGCCTTTGCTGTGGAAAACAGGCATTGCCCCTTATTCTTCAGGCTCTAATGGTCCAAACACAGATAGCAGTGCACCAGGACTCGCTTCTACAAAGGGATTTGACTTCATAATAGGACTTTCACTACTGCCGACACGGGTAGTGTAAAGGAACAAACGCCTGCCTCCTAGCAGTAAATGGCAAAGAGCATAGAGCTAGTAATTCCCACTCCGTTCCTGAAACTGACTTCACAAAAAGCAGGTCCGAGTTCTGGGTGTTTCCCTTTGAGGCAGTAATCTCTGAATATCACTCCAGCTGCCATTTTTTGAGTGGAGCTTGTGGTCAAAAGAAGATATCCACACGTGGAATAGCATTCCTACTCTAGAGATTTCCGAAGGAGGCAGTGTGCTTTTCTCAATTCAGATTCTAACCATCAGAACATTACGTGTGTTTCTCCACCATGTACCCATACAAAGAGTGCAGGATTTCAATAAGAATCCACAGTTCTCCGAAGGCACAGGGAACATGGAAAAAACAAACTACTTTTACTCTGGCAAATAAGGTACAGAATGAGCAGAGAGTACAGTCCCACTCAGATTCTGCAAATCAGTTTATAGCAACACGGTGTGAATTCCAGGTTTTGCTTGCAGAGATTAAGCCCCTGATGTCCCAGATTCTTCCTTTTGCTTGCTTTGATGTAGCTAGAAAAGAGAGTCATCTTGCCATTAGGTGTAATCCAAGTCTTTGATGTGGAAAGCAGGCATTTTCCTCCTCTGTCTACAGGGTCTAATGGTCTAAATACAGATAGCAGTGCACAGAACTCGTTTCTACAAAGGGATGTGTCGTCATAATTCGACTTTCACTACTGCAGACACAGGTAGTACAAAGGAACAGACTCTTGCTTCCTGGCGGTAAAAGGAAAAGAGCATGGAGGTAGTAATTTCCACTTCATTTCTCAAACTGACTACAAAAAAAGCAGGTCTCAATTCTAGGTGTTTCTCTTTGAGGGAGTAATCTCTGAATATCACTCTAGTTGCCATTCGCTTGAATGGACCTTGTGGTTAAAGGGAGATATCCACCCATGGAATAGGACTCCTAGTCCAGAGATTTCCAAAGGAGGCAGTGTGCTTTTCTCAATTCAGCTTCTAAACATCAGAACATTACGTCTGTTTCTCCTCCTTTTGCCCATCCAAAGATTGTGGGATTTCAATTAGAAGCCACAGTTCTCCACAGGCACAGGGAACATGGAGAAACAATCTGTTCCTACTCTTGCTAATAATGCACAGGGTGAGCAGGGTGTACACTCCTACTCAGATTCTGAAAAATCAGTTTAGAGAAACATGGTGTGAATTCCAGCTTTTGCTTGTGGACACTAAGCCCCTTATATCCCACCTTCCCCCTTTCACTTGCTTGGATGTTGCTAGAAAAGAGAGGCATCTTGCCATTAGGTGTAATCCAAGCCTTTGATGTGTAAAACAGCCATTTTCCCCCTCTGTCTTCAGGCTCTAACAGTCTGATAACAGATAGCACTGTGCCAGGACTCGTTTCTACAAAGGGATTTGACGTTATAATTGGACATTCACTACTGCAGACACAGGTAGTGGAAAGGAACAAACACTTGCCTCCTGGCGGTAAACGGCAAAGGGCATGAAGGTAGTAATTTCCACTCTGTTCCTGAAACTGACTTCACAAAATGCAGGTCTGAGTTTCAGGTGTTTCTCTTTGAGGAGTTAATCTCCAAATATCACTGCAGCTGCCATTCGCTTGAATGGAGCTTGTGGTCAAAAGGAGATATCCACCCATGAAATAGGACTTCTTGTCCAGAGATTTCTGAAGGAGGCAGGTGTTTTTTTTTTTTTATTCAGATTCTAACCATCAGAACATTACATCTGTTTCTCCACCATTTGCCTGTACAAAGAGTGCGGGATTTAAATAAGAAGCCACTGTTCTCCACAGGCACAGGGAACATGGAGAAACAATCTGTTCCTTGTCTTACAAATAAAGCACAAAGAGAGCAGGAAGTACAGTCCCACTCCAAATCTGAAAATCAATTTTTAGCAACATGGTGTCAATTCCACCTTTTGCTTGGGAAGATTAAGCTCCTCATAGCCCAGATTCTCCCTTGCACTTGCTTCCATGTTGCTAAAAAAAAAGAGAGGGATCTTGCAATTTGTTTTAATCCAGGCCTTTGATGTGGAATAAAGGCATTTTCCACCTCTGTCTTCAGGCTCACAATGTTGAACAGCACATAGCACTGTGCCAGGACGAGTTGCTAGAAAGAGATTTGACTTAATATGACTTTCACTAATTAAGACACAGGTAGTGTAAAGGAACAAACTCTTGCATCCTGGCTGGAATGGCAAAGAGCATGCAGGTAGTAATTTCAACTCCATCCCAGAAAGTGACTTCACCAATGCAAATCTGAGTTACAGGTGTTTTTATGTGAGGGAGTAATTTTTGAATATCACTCCAGGTACCATTCTCTTGAATGGAGCTTGTGGTCAAAAGGAGATATCCTCCCTTGGAATAGCACTCCTAGTCCAGAGATTTCCGAAGGAGGCAGTGTGCTTTTCTTGATTCAGATTCTAACCCTCAGAAAATTATGTCTGTTTCTCCACTATTTGCACTTACAAAGAGTGCGGGATTTCAATAACAAGCTATAGTTCTCCACAGGCACATGGAACATGGTGAAACAACCTGTTCCTACCCTTGCACATAAGACACTGACTTAGCAGGGAATAGAGTCCATCTCACATTATGAAAATCAGTTAACAGAAACACGGTGTGAAATCCAGCTTTTGCTTGGGGAGATTAAGCCCGTGACATCCCAGATTCTCCCTTTCACTTGCTTCGATGTTGTGAGAAAAGAGAGGCATCTTGCCATTAGGTGTAATCTAAGCCTCTGATGTGGAAAACAGGCATTTTCCACCTCTGTCTTCAGACTCTAACGGTACAAACACAGATAGCAGTGTGCCAGGACTCGTTTCTACAAAGGGATTTGACGTCTTTATTGGAGTTTCACTACAGCAGACACAGGTAGTGTAAAGGAACAAACTCTTGCCTTCTGGCGGTAAATGGCAAATTTCCACTCCATTCCTCAAAATGACTTCACAAAAAGCTTGTCTGAGTTTTAGGTCTTTCTCTTAGAGGGAGTAATCTCTCAATATCACTCCAGCTGCCATTCGCTTGAATGGAGCTTGTGGTGAAAAGGAGATATCCTCCCCTTTAATAGCACTCCTACTCGAGAGATTTCTGAAGGAGGCAGTGGGCATTACTCTATTCAGATTCTAGGCACCAGATCTTTACATCTGTTTCTCCCCCTTTTGCCCCTACAAACAGTGTGGGATTTCAGTAAGAAGCCACAGTTATCCACAGGCAGGGAACATGGAAAAACAATCTGTTCCTACTCTTGCAAATAAGGCACAGAGTGAGCAGGGAGTAAAGTCACATTCAGGTTCTGAAAATCAGTTTATATCAACATGGTGTGAATTCCAGCATTTGCTTGGGGAGATTAAGCCCTGATATAACAGATTCTCCCTTCCGCTTGCTTGGATGTTGCTAGAAAAGTGAGGCATCTTGCAATAAATTGTTTTCCAAGATTTTGATGAGGAAAACAGGAATTTTCCACATCGGTCTTAAGGCTCTAATGGTCCAAACAAAGATAGCAGTCCATCAGGGCTCATTTCTACAAAGGGATTTGATGTCATAATTTCATTTTCCCTACTGCAGACACAGGTAGTGTAAAGGAACAAACTCTTGCCTTCTGGTGGAAAATGGCATAGAGCATGGAGGTAGTAATTTCCTCTCCATTCCTGAAACTGACTTCACAAAAATCAGGTCTGAGTTAAAGGCATTTCTCTTTAAGGGAGTAATCAGTTAATGTCACTCCAGCTGCCATTCGGTTGAATGGAGCTTGTGGTTAAAAGGTGATATCCACCCTTGGAATAGCACTACTACTCCAGAGATTTCCGAAGAAGGCAGTGTGCTTTTCTCGATTCAGATTCTAAAAACTAGAACATTACGTCTGTTTCTCCAACGTTTGCCTGCCCAAAGAGTGCGGGATTTCAATAAGAATCCACAGTTCTTCTCAGGCTCAGAGAACATGGAGAAACAAACTGTTAATACACTTGCAAATAAGGCACCGAGTGAGCAGGGAGTACAGTCCCACTCAGATTCTGAAATTCAGTTCATAGCAACACGGTGTGAATTCCAGCTTTTGCTTGGGGAGATTAACCTGATATCCCAGATTCTCCCTTTCGCTTGCTTCCATGTTGGTAAAAAATAGAGGGATCTTGAAATTAGGTGTAATCCAAGCCTTTGATATAGAACACAGACATTTTCCACCTCTGTTTTTAGGCTCTAACAGTCCAAACACACACAGCACTGTGCCAGGACTAGTTTCTAGAAAGGGATTTGACTTCATAATATGACTTTCACTAATGAAGACACGGGTAGTGTAAAGGAGTCAACTCTTGGCTCCTGGCAGTATATGACAAAGAGCATTCAGGTAGTAATTTCCACTCCATCCCCGAAACTGACTTTACAAAAACCAGGTCTGAGATCAAGGTGTTTCTCTTTGATGGAGTAATCTCTGAATATCACTCCAGCTGCCATTCTCTTGAATGAAGCTTGTGGTCAAAAAGAGATATCCACCCGTGGAATAGCACTCCTCATCCAGAGATTTCCAAAGGAGGAAGTGTGCTTTTCTCAATTAAGATTCTTACCATCAGAACATTGTGTCTGTTTCTCCATTATTTGACCTTACAAATAGTGTGGGATTTCAATTAGAAGCCACAGTTCTCCAAGAGCACGGGGAACATGGAGAAAGAATGTGTTCCTACTCTTGCAAATAAGGCACAGAGTGAGCAGGGAGTACAGTCCCACTCAGATTCTGAAAATCAGTTTACAGAAGCACGGTGTGAATTCCAGCTTTTGCTTGGGGAGATTAATCCCCTGATATCCCAGATTCTTCCTTTCCCTTGCTTGGATGTTGCAAGAAATGAGAGGAATCTTGACATTCGATGTAATACAAGCCTTTGATGTGGAAAATAGGCAGTATTCACCTCTATCTTCAGGCTCTAACGGGCCAACCACGGAGAGCAGTGCACCAGGACGCGTTTCTACAAAGGGATTTGATGTCATAATTGGACTTTCACTACTGCAGACATAGGTAATGTAAAGGAACAACACTTGCCTCCTCACGGTAAACGGCAAAGAGCTTGGAGGTAGTTATTTCCACTCCATTCATGAAACTGACTTCACAAAAGCTGGTCTGAGTTCCAGGTGTTTCTCTTTGTGGGAGTAATATCGGAATATCACTCCAGTTGCAATTCGTTTGAATGGATCTTGTGGTCAAAAGGAGATTTCCACACGTGGAATAGCACTCCTACTCTAGAGATTTCTGAAGAATGCAGTGTGCTTTTTTTGATTCAGATTGTAACCTTCAGAACATTACGTCTGTTTCTCTACCATTTGCCCGAACAAAGAGTGTGGGATTTCAATAAGAACCCACAGTTCTCCAAAGGCACAGGGAACATAGATAAACAATCTGTTCCTACTCTTTCAAATGAGGCACACAGTGAGCAGGGAGTACAGTCCAACTTAGATTCTGAAAATCAGTTTATAGCAACATAGTGTGAATTCCAGCTTTTGCTTGGGGTGATTAAGCCCCTGATATCCCAAATTCTCCCTTTCTTTTTCCTGAATGTTGCTAGAAAAGAGTGGTGTATTGCAATTCGGTGTAATCTAAGTGTTTGATGTGGAAAACAGGCATTTTCCACCTCTGTCTTCAGGCTCTAACGTTCTAAACACAGATAGCAGTGCACCAGGACTCGTTTCTACAAAGGGATTTGACATCATAATTGGACTTTCACTACTGCAGACACAGGTAGTGTAAAGGAACAAACGCCTGCCTCCTGGCAGTAAATGCAAAGAGCATGGATGTAGTAATTTCCACTCCATTCCTGAAACTGACTTCTCAAAAAGCAGGGCTGAGTTCCAGGTGTTTCTCTTTGAGTGAGTAATCTCTGAATTTCACTCCAGCTGCCACTCGCTTGAATGGAGCTTGTGCTCAAAAGGAGATATCCACCCCTGGAATGCCACTCCTACTCCAGAGATTTCTGAAGTAGACAGTGAGCTTTTCTCAATTCAGATTCTAACCATCAGAACATTACGTCTCTTTCTCCACCATTTGCCTGTAAATAAAGTGCAGGATTTCAATAAAAGCCACTGTTTTCCTCAGGCAGAGGGAACATGGAGAAAAACTTTTCCTACTCTTGCAAATAAGGCACAAAGTGAGCAGGGAGTATAGTTGCTCTGAATTCTGAAAATCAGTGTATACAACACTGTGTGAATTCCAGCTATTTCTTGTGGAGATTAGGCCTCTGATAACCAAGAGTTTTCCTTTCCCTTGCTTGGATGTTGCTAGAAAAGAGAGGCATCTTGCCATTAGGTGTAATCCAAGACTTTGATTTGGAAAACAGGCATTTTCCCCCTCTGTCTTCACTCTCTAACCTTCCAAACACATATAGCACTGCTCCAGGACTCATTTCTACAAACAGATTTGACGTGATAGTTAGATTTTCACTAATGCAGACACAGGAAGTGTAAAGGGAAAAACTCTTGCCGCCTGGTAGTAAACGCAAAGAGCATGGAGGTAATAATTTCCACTCGATTCCTGAAACTGACTTCAGAAAAAGCAGGTCTGTGTTGCAGGTTTTCCTCTTTGAGGGAGTTATCTCCAAATATCACTCCAGCTGACATTCGCTTGAATGGATCTTTGGCTCAAAGGGAGATATCAACCCGTGCAATAGGACTCCTACCCCAGGGATTTCTGAAGGAGGCAGTGTGCTTTTCTCGATTCACATTCTGACCATCACAACATTATGTGTGTTTATCCACTGTTTCCCCATTTAAAGAGTGAGGGATTTCAATAAGAAGCCACAGTTCTCCACAGGCCCAGGGAACATGGAGAAATAATCTGTTCTTACACTTGCATATAAGGCATAGATTAAGCAGAGAATACAGAAACACTCAGATTCTGAAAATCAGTTTATAACAACATGGTGTGAATTTCACCTTTTGCTTGGGGAGATTAAGCCCCTGATACCCCAGATTCTCCCTTTCCCTTGAGTGGATGCTGCTAGAAAAGAGAGGTATCTTGCCATTAGGTGTAATACAAGACTTTGATATGGAAAAACGGCATTTTCCACCTCTGTTTTCAGGCTCTAACTCTCCAGACTCACATAGCAGTGCACCAGGACTCATTTCTACAAAGGGAGTTGTCGTCATAATTGGACTTTCCGTACTGCAGAAACAGGGAATGTAAAGGAACAAACTCTTGCCTAATGGCGGTAAATGGCAAAGACCATGGAGGTAGTAATTTTCACTCCATTCCTGAAATTGACTTCACAAAAAGCAGGTCTGAGTTCCAGTTGTTTATGTTTGAGGGAGTAATCTCCGAATATCACTCCAGGTGCCATTCTGTTGAATGGAGCTTGTGGTCAAAAGGAGATATCCACCCTTGGAATAGGACTCCTAGTCCAGAGATTTCTGAAGGAGGCAGTGTGCTTTTCTCGATTCAGCGTCTTACCATCAGAACATTACATCTATTTGCCCTCCTTTTGCCCTTCCAAAGAGTGTTGGATTTCAATAAGAAGATACAGCTCTCTACAGGCACAGGGAACATGGAGAAACAATCTGTTCCTACTATTGCAAATAAGGCACAGAGTGAGCAGGGAGTACATTCCCACTCAGATTGGGAAAATCAGATTATAGCAACATGGTGTGAATTTCAGCTTTTACTTGGGGAGAATAAGCCCCTGATAATCCGGATCCTCCATTTAGCTTGCTTGGAGTTTGCTAAAAAAGAGAGGCATCTTGCCATAAGGTGCAGTCCAAGCCTTTGATGTGGGAAACAGTCATTTCCCACCTCTACCTTCAGGCTATAATGGTGCAAACACAGATAACAGTGGGCCAGGACTCATTTCTACAAAGGGATTTGATGTCATAATTGCATTTTCACTACTGCAGGCACAGGTAGTGGAAAGGAACAAACACTTGCCTCCTGGCCGTAAACGGCAAAGAGGGTGGACATACAAATTTCCACTCCGTACTTAAAACTGACTTCACAAAATGCAGTTCTGAGTTCCAGGTGTTTATCTTTGAGGGAGTAATCTCCGAATATCACTCCAGATGCCATTTGCTTGAATGGAGATTGTGGTCAAAAGGAGATATCCACCTGTGGTGTAGCTCTCCTCTCAACAGATTTCCAAAGGAGGCAGTTTAGTTTTCTCGATTCAGATTCTAAGAATCAGAACATTATGTCTCTTTCTCCACCGTTTGCCCACACAAAGCGTGCGGGATTTCAATAAGGAGTAACAGTTCGCCTCCGGCCCAGGGAACATGGAGAAACAAACAGTTCCTGCTATGCAAATAAGGCACCAAGTACGCAGGTAGTACAGAAACACTCAGAATCTGAAAATCAGTTTATGTCAACACGGTGTGACTTCCAGGTTCTGATTGGAGAGATTCAGCTCCTGATATCCCAGATTCTTCCTCTCGCTTGCTTGGATGTTTCTAGAAGAGAGGCATCTTTCCATTAGCTGTAATCCAAGCCTTTGCTGTGGAAAACAGGCATGTTCCTCCTTTGTCTTCAGGCCTAACGGTCCAAACACAGACAGCAGTGCACCAGAACTCCTTTATCCATTGGTATTTGACGTCATAATTGGACTTTCACTACCGCAGACACAGGTAGTGTAAAGGAACAGACTCTTGCCTCCTAGCAGTAAACAGCAAATAGCATGGAAGTACTTATTTCCCCTCCGTTCTTGAAACTCACTTCACAAAAACCAGGACTGAATTCCAGGTGTTTCTATTTGAGGGAGTAATCTCAGAATATCACTCCAGCAGCCATTCTTTTGAATTGAGCTTGTTCTCAAAAGGAGATATCTACCCAGGGGATAGCACTCCTACTCCAGGGATTTATGAAGGAGGCAGTGTGGTTTTCCTGATACATATTCTAACCATCAGAATGTTATGGCTGTTTCTCCACAGCTGGCCCGTAAAAGGAGTGCAGGATTTCAACAAGAAGCCACAGTTCTCCTGAGTCCCAGGGGACATGGAATAACAAACTGTTCCTATTCTTGAAAATAAGGCACAGAGTGAGCAGAGAGTACAGTCCCACTCAGATTCTGAAAAATCAGTTTGTAGCAACACGGTGTGATGTCCATCTTCTCATTGGGGAGATTAAGCTCCTGATATGCCAGATTCACTCTTTCGCTTGCATGGATGTTTCTAGAAAAGAGAGGCATCTTACCATTAGGTGTAATCCAAGACTTTGGTGTGGAAAACAGGCATTTTCCACCTCTGTCTTCAGTCTCTAATGGTCCAAACACAGATAACACTGCACCAGGAGTCGTATCTACCATGGGATTTGTCATCATAATTGGCCTTTCACTACTGCAGACACAGGTAGTGTAAAGGAACAAACTCTTGCCTCCTGGCAGTAAACGGCAAAGAGCATGGAGGTAGTAATTTCCACTCTGTTCCTGAAACTGACTTCACAAAAAGCAGGTCTAAGTTCCAGGTGTTTCTCTTTGACGGAGTAATCTCTGAATATCACCCCAGGTCCCATTCCCTTGAATCAAGCTTGTGGTCAAAAGGAGATATCCAGCCGTTGAATCGCACTCCTAGTACAGAGATTTCCGAAGGAGGCCATGTGCTTTTCTGGATTCAGATTCTAACCATCAGAACATTGCGTCTGTTTCTCCACCATTTGCTTGTGCAAAGAGGTGCAGGATTCCAATAAGAAAGCACAGTTCTCAGGCACAGGGAACATGGACAAAGAAACAGGTCCTACGTTGGCAAATGAAGCACAGAGTGAGCAGGGAGTACAGTCCCATTCAGATTCTGAAGCTCAGTATATAGCAACACTGCGTGAATTCCAGCTTTTTCTGGGGGAGATTAAGCCACTGATATCCCAGAATCTCCATTTCCCTTGATTGGATATTGCTAGAAAACAGACGCATCTTTCAATTATGTGTAATCCAAGACTTTGATGTGGAAAACAGGCATTTTCCACCTCTGCCTTCAGGAACTAATGGTAAAAACACTAATAGCACTGTGCCAGGACTCGTTTCTACAAAGGGATTTGACGTCATAATTCGACACTCATTATTGCAAAACCAGGTAGTGTAAAGGAACAAACATTTTCCTCCAGGCGATAAACAACAAAGAGCATAGAGTTAGTAATTTTCACTCTGTTCCTGAAACTGACTTCACAAAAAGCAGGTCTGAGTACCAGGTGTTTCTCTTTGAGGGGGTAATCTCCGAATATCACTCCAACAGCCATTCTTTTGAATGGAGCTTGTGGTCAAAAGGAGATATCTACCCATGGAATAGCACTCCTAGGCCAGAAGTTTCCAAAGGAGGCAGTGTGCTTTTCTCAATTCAGATTCTAAACATCAGAAAATTACGTGTGCTTCTCCACTGTTCGCCCATACAAAGAGTGTGGGATTTCAAAAGAAGCCACAGTTCTCCTGAGGCTGAGTGAAAATGGAGTAACAAACTGTTCCTACTCTTGCAAATAAGGCACAGAGTGGGCAGGGATTATAGTCCTTCTCAGATTCTGAAAATCATTTTATAGCCCCATGTTGTGCATTCCAGCTATTTTTGGAGGGGAGATTAAGCTCCTGATATCCCAGATTCTCTCTTTCTCGTGCTTGGAGGGTGCTAGAAAATTGAGGCATCTTGAGATAAGGTGTAATGCAAGCCTTTGATGTGGAAAACAGGCATTTTCCATCTCTGTCTTCAGGATCTAATGGTCCACACACAGATAGTATTGCACCAGGACTCATTTCCACAAATTAATTTGACGTTATAATTGAACTTAAACTACTGCGGTGTAAAGGAACAAACGGTTGCCTCCTGGCGGTAAATGACAAAGAGCATGGAGTTAGTAATTTCCAGTCTTTTCCTGAAATTGATTTCACAAAAAGCAGGTCTGAGTTCCAGGGGTTTCTCTTTGAGGGAATAATCTCCGAATATCACTCAAGCTGCATTTCCCTTGAATGGAGCTTGTGTTCAAAAGGAGTTATCCACCCCTGGAATAGCACTCCTAGTCCAGAGATTTCCGAAGGAGCTTGTGTGCTTTTCTCGATTGGGATTCTAACCATCAGAACATTATGTCAGTTTCACCACCATTTTCCCATACAAAGAGTGCAGGATTTCAATAAGAAGCCACAGTTCTCCTCAGGTACAGGGTACATGGAGAAACAAACTGTTCCTACTCTTGCAAATGAGGCACAGAGTGAGCAGGGAATAAAGTCCAACTCAGATTCTGAAAATCAATTTTTAGCAACAGGGTGTGTATTCCAGCTTTTTCTTGGGGACTTTAAACACTTTATATATGACATTATACCTTTCGCTTCCTTGGATGTTGCTAGAAAAGAGACGCAGATTGCAGTTAGGTGAAATCCAAAATTTTGATGTGGAAAACAGCCGTTTCCTACCTGTTTTCAGAGTCTAATGTTCCAAACAGATTGTAGTGCGACAAGACTCATTTCTCCAAAGGGATCTGACGTCGTAATAGGAGTTTCACTACCGCAGACACAGGTAGTATGAAGTAACAAACACTTCCCTCCTGGTGGTAAACAGCAAAAAGCATGTAGGTAGTAACTTCCACTCCGTTCCTGAAACAGACTTCACAAAAAGCAGGTCTGAGTTACAAGTGTTTCTCTTTGAGTGAGTAATCTTGAAATATCACTCCAGCTGCCATTTGCTTGAATGCAGCTTGTGTTCAAAAGGAGATATCCAACCGGGTAATAGCACTCCCAGTCCCCAGATTTCCAAAGGAGGCATTGTGCTTTTCTTGATTCAGATTCTAACCATCAGAACATTACGTCTAGTTCTCAACCGTTTGCCCGTACAAAGAGTACAGGATTTCAAGAAGAAGCCACAGTTCTCCTCAGGCACAGGGACCATGGACAAACAAACTGTTCCTATTCTTGCAAATAAGTCACAGAGGGAGCAGGGAGTACCGTACTCACTCAGATTTTGAAAATGTTTTTATAGCAACATGGGGTGCATTCCAGCTTTTGCTTGGGGAGATTAAGCTCCTTATATCACAAATTCCTGCTTTTACTTGCTCGGGTGTTGGTAGAAAGGTGAGTCATCTTGCCATGAGGTGTAATGCAAGGCTTTGATGTGGAAAGCAGGCACTTTCCACCTCTATCTTCAGGCTCTAATGGTTGGAACACACATAGTAGTGTGCCAGGACTCGTTTCTGCAAAGGTATTTGACTTCATAATTGCACTTTCTCTACTGAAGACACAGGTGTTGTAGAGGAACAAACTCTTGCCTCCTGGTGGTAAACGGCAAAGAGAATGGAGTTAGTAATTTCTACCCTTTTCCTGAAAGTCACTTCACAAAATGCAGGTCTGACTTCCAGGAGTTTCTCTTTGAGGGAGTAATCTCCGAATATCACTCTAGCTGCCAGTCACTTGAATGGAGCTTGTGGTCAAAAGGAGATATCCACCCGTGGAATAGCACTCCTAGTCTAGAGATTTCTGAAGGAGGCAGTGTGTTTTTCTCTATTCAGATTAGAACCAACAGAACACTACGTCTGTTTCTCCACTGTTTGCCCATACAGAGAGTGGGGGATTTGAATAAGAATCCACAGTTCTCTTCAGGAATGGGGAAAATGGAGAAAAAAAAGTGTCCCTACTCTTGGAAATAAGGGACAGAGTGGGCAGGGAGTCCAATGCTATTCAGATTCTGAAAATCCGTTTATAGGAACACGGTGTGCATTCCAGCTTTTGCTTGGGACATTAAGCTCCTGATATCCCACATTCTCCCTTTCGCTTGCTTGGATGTTGCTACAAAAGAGAGGCATCTTGCCATTAGGTGCAGTCCAATGCTTTGATGTGGAAAACAGGCATGTTCCACCTCTGTCTTCCAGCTCTAATGGTCCAAACAAACATAGGGCGCCAGGACTCTTTTCTACAAAGGGATTTGACCTCATAATTGGACTTTCACTACCACAGACACAGGTAGTGTAAAGGAACAATGTCTTGCCTCCTGACAGTAACTGGCAAAGAGCATGCAGGTAGTAATTTCCACTCCGTTCCTGAAACTGACTTCACTAAAAGCAGGTCTGAGTAACAGGTGTTTCTCTTTGAGGGAGTAATCTCCGAATATCACTCCAGCTTCCATTTGCACGAATGGAGCTTGTGGTCCAAAGGAGATATCCAACCGTGGAATAGCACTCATAGTCCAGAGATTACTGAAGGAGGCAGTGTGCTTTTCTCGATTCAGATTCTAACCATCAGAACATTACGTCTGTTTCTCCACCGTATGCCTGTACAAAGAGTGTGGGATTTCAATAAGAAGGCACAGTTCTCTACAGGCACAGGGAACACGGAGAAACAATCTGTTCCTACTCTGGCAAATAAGGCACAGAGTGAGCAGGGAGTAGGGTCCCACTCAGGTTCTGAAAATCAGTTTTTAGCAACACTCTGTGAATTCCAGCTTTGCTTGTGGCGATTAAGGCATGGATATCACTGATTCTCCCTTTCTCTTGCTTGGATGTTGCTAGAAAAGAGATGCATCTTTCAATTAGGTGTAATCCAAAATGTTGCTGTGGAAAACAGGCACTTTCCACCTCGGTCTTCAGGCTCTAGCTGTCCAAACGCCCATAGTAGTGCACCAGGAATTGTTTGGACAAAGGAATTTGACATTAAATTTTACTTTCACTACTGCAGACACAGGTGGTATAAAGGAACAAAGTCTTCCCTCTTGGTGGCAAATGGCAAAGAGCATGGAGGTAGTAATTTCCACTCCGTTTCCTAAACTGACTTCACAAAATCACGTCTGAGTTCCAGTTGTTTCCCTTTGAGGGAGTAATCTCCGAATATCACTCCAGCTGCCATCCCCTTGAATGGAGATTGTGGTCAAAAGGAGATTTCCACCTGTGTAATAGCACTCCTACTCCACAGATTTCCAACTGAGGCACTGTGCTTTTCTCAATTCAGATTCTAACCATCAGAACATTACGTCTGTTTCTCCACCTTTTGCCCTTACAAAGAGTGTGGGATTTCAATAGGAAGACACAGTTCTCAGGCACAGGGAACATGGAGAAACAAACTGTTCCTACTCTTGCAAATAAGGCACAGAGTGAGCAGGGAGTACGGTCCCACTCAGATTCTGAAAATCAGTATATAGCGACACTGTATGAATTCCAGCTTTTGCTGGGTGAGATTAAGCCACTGATATCCCAGAATCTCCATTTCCCTTTATTGGATATTGCTAGAAAACAGACACATCTTGCCATTCGGTGTAATCCAATCCTTTGATGGGGAAAACAGGCATTCTTCACCTCTCTTTTCAGGCTCTAATGCTAAAAACACTGATAGCAGTGTGCCAGGACTCGTTTCTACAAAGGGATTTGACGTCATAATTCAACTTTCATTACTGCAGAAAAAAGTAGTGTAAAGGAACAAACCTTTGCCTTCTGGAGATAAACGGCAAAGAGCATGGAGGTAGTAATTTCCACTCCGTTCCTGAAACTGACTTCACAGGAAGCAAGTCTGAGTAACAGCTGTTTCTCTTTGAGGGAGTAATCTCTGAATACCACTCCATCTGCCATTCCGGTGAATGGAGCTTTTGGTGAAAAGGAGATATCCACCCGTGGAATAGCACTCCTAGTCCAGAAATTTCCAAAGGAGGCAGTGTGCTTTTCTCGATTCAGATTCTAAACATCAGAACATTACATGTGTTTCTCCACCGTTCACCCGTACAAAGAGTGCAGGATTTCAATAAGAAGCCACAGTTCTCCTCAGGCACAGGGAAAATGGAGTAACAAACTGTTTCTACTCTTGCAAATAAGGCGCAGAGTGGGCAGGGATTACAGTCCTCAGATTCTGAAAATCAGTTTATAGCACCACGGTGTGCATTCCAGCTTTGTTTTGGGGAGATTAAGCTTCTGATATCCCAGATTCACACTTTCGCTTGCTTGGAGGGTGCTAGAAAAGTGAAGCATCTTGAGATAAGGTGTAATGTAAGCCTCTGATGTTGAAAACAGGCATTTTCTACTTCTGTCTTCAGGCTCTAATGGTCCAAACAGAGGTAGTAGTGTGCCAGGACTCATTTCTACAAATTAATTTGACGTCATAGTTGGACTTAAACTACTGCAGACACAGGTGGTGTAAAGGAACAAATGGTTGCCTCCTGGCGGTAAACGGCAAAGAGCATGGAGTTAGTAATTTTCAGTCCATTCCTGAAATTGATTTCACAAAAAGCAGGTCTGAGTTCCAGGGGTTTCTCTTTGAGGGAATAATCTCTGAATATCACTCAAGCTGCATTTCCCTTGAATGGAGCTTGTGGTCATAAGGAGATATCCACCTTTGGAATAGCACTCCTAGTCCAGAGATTTCTGAAGGAGGCAGTGTGCTTTTCTCGATTGAGATTCTAACCATGAGAACATTAAGTCAGTTTATAGACCATTTGCCTGTACAAAGAGTGTGGGATTTCAATAAGAAGCCACAGTTCTTCTCAGGCACAGGGAATATGGAGAAAAAACTTTTCTACTTTTGCAAATGAGGCACAGAGTGAGCAGGGAATAAAGTCCAACTCAGATTCTGAAAATCAATTTTTAGCAACAGGGTGTGTATTCCAGCTTTCGCTTGGGGAAATTAAGCACTTTATATACCAGATTCTCCCTTTTGCTTGCTTTGATGTTGCTAGAAAAGAGATGCAGTTTGAAATTAGGTGTAGTCCTAAACTTTGATGTGGAAAACAGCCATGTCCGACCTATTTTCAGGGTTTAATGGTCCAAACACAAATAGCAGTGCGACAAGACTCGTTTCCCCAAAGGAATTTGATGTCATAATTGGAGTTTGCCTACTACAGACACAGGTAGTGTAAAGGAATAAACCCTTCCCTCCTCGTAGTAAATGGCAAAGAGCATGTAGGTACTAATTTCCACTCCGTTACTGAAACTGACTTAACAAAAAGCAGGTCTGAGTTACACATGTTTCTCTTTGAGGGAGTAATCTCCGAATATCACTCCAGCTGCCATTCGCTTGAATGGAGCTTGTGTTCAAAAGGAGATATCCACCCATGTAATAGCACTCCCAGTCCCCAGATTTCCAAAGGAGGCATTGTGCTTTTCTAGATTTAGATTCTAACCATCAGAACATTACATCTGTTTCTCAATTGTTTGCCAGAAAAAGAGTGCAGGATTTCAATAAGAAGCCACACTTTCCTCAGGCACATATAACATAGAGAAACAAACTGTTCCTACTCTTGCAAATAAGTCACAAAAGGAGCAGGGAGTACAGTCCCACTCAGATTTTGAAAATGTTTTTATAGCAACACAGTGTGGTTCCAGCTTTTGCTGGGAGAGATTAAGCTCCTTATATCCCAGATTCTCACATTTATTTGCTTGGATGTTGGTAGAAAGGTGAGGAATCTTGCAATTAGCTGTAAGGCAAGCCTTTGCTATGGAAAAGAGGGATTTTCCACCTCTGTCTTCAGCTCTAACGGTAAAAACATAGATAGCAGTGTGCCAGGACTCATTTCTACAAAGAGAGTTGTCGTCATAATTGGACTTTCATTACTGCAGACACAGGGGGTGTAAAGGAACAAACTCTTTCCTAATGGCGGTAAATGGCAAAGAGCATGGAAGTAGTAATTTCCACTCCGCCCATGAAACTGACTTCACAAAAAGCAGGTCTGAGTTCCAGGGGTTTCTCTTTGAGGGAGTAATCTCTGAATATCACTCCAGCTGCCCTTCACTTGAATGCAGCTTGTGGTCAAAAGGAGACATACACCCATGGAATCGCACTCCTAGTCCAGAGATTTCCGAAGTAGGCAGTGTGCTTTTCTCCATACAGATTTTAACCATCACAACATTACTTGTGGCTCTGCACCGTTTGCCCGTCCAAAGAGTGTGGGATTTCAATACTAAGCCACAGTTCTCAGGAACATGGAACATGTACAAACAAACTGTTCCTATTCCTGCAAATAAGGCAGAGAGTGAGCAGGGAGTACAGGCCCACTCAGAGTCTGAAAATCGGTTTGTAGCAACACAGTGTCAATTTCAGATTTCGCTTGGGGAGATTAAGCCCCTGATATCCCAGATTCTCCCTTTTGCTTGCTTGGATATTGCTAGAACAAAGAGTCATCTTGCCATTAGGTGGAATCCAAGTCTTTGATATGGAAATCAGGCATTTTCCATCTCTGTCTTCAGGCTCTATCGGTAAAAACACAGATAGCAGTGCGCCAGGACTTGTTTCTACAAAGGGATTTGACGTCATAATTGGATTTTCAGTACCGCAGACACAGGTAGTGTAAAGGAACAAACTCTTGTCTCCTGTGGTAAACGGCAAAGAGCATAGAGGTAGCAATTTCCACTCAGTTCCTGAAACTGACGTCTCAAAAAGCAGGTCTGAGTTCCAGGTGTTTCTGTTTGAGGGGGTAATCTCTGAATATCACTCCAGCTGCCGTTCTTTAGAATGGAGCTGTGGTCAAAAGGAGATATCCACCTGTGGAATAGCACTCCTGGTTCAGAGATTTCCAAAGGTGGCAGTGTGCTTTTCTCAATTCAGATTCTAACCATCAGATCATTAGGTGCTTTTTTTTAATTGAATTCTTTATTGGTACAATTTATATACATCTCAAAATCACATATAACATTGGGAAATTTGTACCAGTATATGCCACAAGTTAATTCTCATTTTTACCCATATCCCTACCCACTCCCCCCTCCTCCCCCCTTATACATGTTCTTTTATTTTCTTTCTGTATCATATTTATTCCTTCCCCTCATCACA
>PVIC010030742.1:0-21773 GCA_004025085.1 Thryonomys swinderianus
TAGAATGATTGTGATTCTGATGCTTTAGAAAATATTTTATTTTTCATAAGGCTGTGGTAAGATCCTTTAAATATATACAGCCTGGATTACATATTAAGTACTATGCTTGTTCTATGCTGGCATTTTATAAATAGATTGTTTTGATTTGTGTCATGTAGAATACTGTTTGGTGATCAAAATTTAATCTGTATCTGTGGACCTTCTTTCCATGGTAATAATCTTTAAATAAAACAAATAAAAAATGCGTGATCCGTTTGAGAACAATTTTTATGTGTTATGACTTGTGTCTAGATATCGCCTCAAAGCCTCAGGCAGGTACCAGTGAGGCTTTTTCAGAGGAGGCTGGATAGAGTGTGTGATGCTGGAACTGATTCGGGGCTCAGTGCTGGGCTCAAGGGCCCAGGACTAAGGGTGTGTGCGCTCCCGACCCTAAAGGTCCTGCCTAAGATATAGGGGATACAAAGAGCTGTGGTCCCCTCTTACTTGTTTTGATACCATCTGTCTGCCGTGAGCTGTTTCTCCTCTCTGATGCCATCCTGCCCTGGAGCCAGCTGGTCACGGACTGAAAGATCTCCAGACTGCGAGCTAAGTAAACCTTTCCTCCCTAACTTGTGGGTGTTGGGCATTTTGTCTCAGCAAGGAGAAAAGTTCCTAAGACACGGTGTAATAAAATAGAGTCAAGGGCCAGGGATTTAGCTCAAGTGGTACCACACCTACCTTGGAAGCAGAAAGGCCTGAGTTCAATCCCCGGTGCCGCACAAAAAAAAAAAAAAAAAAAAAAAAAAAAAAAAAAAAAAAAAAAAAAAAAAAAAAAAAAGAAAGAAAGAAAGAAAAAAAAAGTCAAAACCATTTGAGAAATTATTTAAAAATAAGTAGAAAATATCTCTTAAGGTTTAGCAGTGATAATGAAAGAATAAATTATGTCAGTTTTACTTATGGGAGAAATTGAAAGTCTGATTAAAGGGCCAAGTAAAAGATAGTTAACAGGGAGGAGGGACATAGATATTTCTCAAAGCCCACAGGGAGCACGGGAGGATGGGGAAAGGGCTGGGAAGCGGGATGAAAAAGGAACTAAAATGCTTCATGGACACGTACCAGCTCCACGTAAGGGATCTAAACATCGTGCACTGCGAACACGCTCTCATGAGATGATCTGAGAAACAAAGGACAATTCATGAGGTGCTAAAGTTATTAGGTAAGGGGAGATGAGAATATATGGTGAATGTTTACATTAATTTATTATAGTAAAAGGCTCATTGCTGTTCATTTTCCTCAAACTATATTTCTTTGCTTTGAACATATTTATTGCATTATTCTGGCTACTGTCTGCAGCAACTCTGAAAGTCCTCTCTCCTGACCGTCTGTGAGAAATGTGACAAAAGCACGGTAATGCTGCGGCCCATTATCAGCCAAAGGGAAGGCAGGGCTGGGGAGACACAGGACCCCTCGTCTACCTCATTCATTGGGTCTGAGCTTCTGATTTTTCCTCCAAGTCAAAATGACCATGAAAAATAACACTTTCAGTCCATTCAGAACAGCGACACAGCCATGACAGCACAACTCAAGATGCTTCTCTGAGAATCTGGTGAGTGTATTTGAATATTGGAGGGAAATTACTGGCCATGTGTCTTTCACCGTAATAAATTTAAAAATGTTGAATGTGATCATATAACATATACATGAAACAGTAATTAAAATATAGATTATTATAAACATTTTTCCAATTAACATTGAACATAAGCAGAGTGATTGGGTACATTATTTTCATAAATACTTCATAATGATTATTTCATAATAAATATAAATTTACTAAATATATACTTACAATTTACAATTACTTTGCTGAGTATCATTTATGAATTGTGAGAAAATAATGAAAATTAAATGTTAATATCTATAACTTTAGAAATATACAATAATAAAAATAATTGTAGTGAGAATGTTTTTAATTGACTTACATAGAATACTTTGTTGTCTTTCCTTGGAGTATGGAAAAAATAATTTTCACTGGGCCTGGAATGTAGCTCAGTGGCACAGTGGCTGCCTGGCAAGTGCAAGGTCCTGAGTTCAATTTCCAGCACAGAAATGATTAACTGGGACCTATATCAAATTCATTAATAGGAAGAAGAATAACTATAACATATATTCCCCCACATTAGGAAGCATAAAGTCCTTTCCTCTGGCCGCTGCCTCACACGTTTGTCTCAGCTCCACGGATGTCCAGAGGGCCACAGGCACAACCAGAAGCCCGCGGACCGGCGCCTCAATCTGCCGTGTCCCTCCACGGCGCGTGCGGCGAAGGCCCGCTCTGCAGCCCGCGGCACCGCTGGGGACAGCGGGACCTTCGGGAGGGGAGGCCCAGTCGAGGGAAGCCGGGTCGCCGAGGCCGCATCTCTGAAGGTGAGGCGAGTCCTCGAGGCCCCCTTCCCTATGACCGTGAGGCCAGGCGCTCCTCCGCCACCTTCCCGGGCACTAGGGCGCCATCGGTCCCAAACAGTAGGGCCGGGAGGTGGGGGGTAGCACCTCCAACACCGAGAGCCAAAGGTATTTTGTCTGTGCAACTGTAAGCTGATTAACACAATGTTCAATCAAAACTCTGGTCCCCCCACCGTAAAGAAGGAGCAGTCAAGGGTGCCATGGTTAATGCTTGTACAAAACATACCGAAAGGGAAAACTCCACTTGTAAAACCTTCCACTCATGTAAAGCTTACGCTTGGCTCTTGGAAGGCTCTGAAGTAGACTCTCTCCCCATCCCCAAACCTACCTCCGTTTATCTTTGTAAACTTTTTTTTTTTTTTAACTTTGCAATCTTTGTTATGTTCACTGCGTGGCTGTCAGACCCTCTGCAAGTTTTCTTACAATTGTTACATTTGAGGTTTGGCGCCGCTGCAGAGGACTCGGCTCACTCTAGAAGCTCCTTTGCTATTAAGGAGGATTGTTACACTTGCTTGGGTTCTGGGTGGAAATCTACACACTGTTCTAACCAACGGAGGCGCTTGGAGCTTGGGCTGCTCTAGCCAATGAGACTGTAAGTCTGTAACCAATAGAGATCCTGGGCCTAGCCAAGGAGATGCTGAGTGTAACTCTACCGTGTTCTCTAAAGAGGGTATAAAAGCCTGGCTTCAGCAGGGTCAAATACCAGCCTCTTGATCCCAGGCTAGAATCTGCACGTTTTGCCTCCGAACTCCTCAGTGCATCTGTCGTTCTGACTGGCTGAGCCCGCACACACCAGCTGGTGCTCTGCCGCTTCCATACAGCCCGGCCACGCTCTTAGGAAATGCCACAAGCTGATGTGTTCTTGTAGTACTAAAGCGATCAGAGCAGAAGTCTCCAACTGTTTTATAACTTCCTTAAAAGTTTTATTTTCCTGTAAGGCTGGCTTTGTTCTCTCAGTTTCCTGGTCATGTTGAAAACGCCAAGCCTCAACTACTGGAACAAGTTGGGAGTATTTCTCAGTTTGTGACAGACAAGTTCTCTCTGCGGAGGAATCCAGCACTGGGCAATGTCTACTGACCAAAAGGGCCTGGCTTTCCCTTGGTTATTTGTTCCCTATTTCTTTCATCTAGTTGCCACTTTGCATATGACAAGATACTCAGCTGACAGGCACTTTAAACATTTCTCAGTGTATTTACTATAAAGCAATTAAAGTGACAAAACGACTAACATCACAGTTATTGACAAAACTCGGTATCGACAAGTGTGTGCACTTTAATTAGAACAGTAGATCTAATTTCACCATCATTATTGTTGGTGCCACAAAACTTTTGGATCAGAGTTCCATAACTTAGAAAGGAAAAGAAAAGCCCAGCCATCTGCGTTCCTGGACTTTCTGGTCCACCCGGAGAGTTCGCTCCCAGAAGGGCTCCAACTCTGAACCCCAGGAAGAGACCTGGGTCGGGCGCTCTGGGCCCCGCGGTGGGGAGGGTGGTGAGATGCCCCCGGGCTCCTTCCCCGGGCTGGGGCAGCGCTGGGACCTGCAGGCCGGCGCCCCGCGTCCGGACAGGAGGGGCCTGCGCACCGAGCCGCACCGGCGACCAGAGCCCCGGCCCCCCGGTGGCGCCTCCTCCCGCCCGCCCCGCCCCGCCCCGCCCCGCCCCGCGAGCCAGATCCTCAGGCGCTCGCTCCGGTTTATCCCTGACCCGCCGGCCGGCCCGGAAGGGGGCACAGACCTCCGGCTTCCCGCCGGGCGGAGTGGAGTGGCGAAGCTCCGCTGGGGGAAATCCCACAGACCGGCCCGTTCCCCGCACGGGGAGCCTGCGGCGGCGGGAGAACCGCGAAGAGCCGCCGGCGCCGGACTCACCCGCGCTCCGGGAGCCGCCGGGAGCCGCGCCCGGCCCGGCCGCGGGCAGGAAAACCGAGGGCTTGGGCGGCGCCACGCGCGCGGCCTGGAGCGGGGACAGGGCCAGCGCCAGCCGGACGAGCGCGGGCAGCGGGCCGCCGGGCGTGGACGGTGGGACGGGCGGGGCCGGGCTCTCGCGCCAGACGGGGGCGCGACCCAGCCAAGCCTGGGCCGGAGGTGCGTGGGGGGCGCTGGAGGCCGCGGGCTGGAGCGCGGGGTCTTTCTGTGCTACACACGCCCATCAGAATGTGCTTTCTTGAAATGGGAAGTAAGCAGCTGGCTTAGTGACCATGAACAGACTTCCAACACAATGAGCCTAAAGAAGTTTCTCTTCTTTCTAAATTTATTATCGTTGCTATCTTAGTACAGTAACTAAAAGTTGACAAATACAATGAGCTCCAACTCTGAGCCTCCTTTTTCTACTTATTTAATCATACCTGTACCAGTACATGAATGTTTTGTGCATACACATTTATATAAAAGAAAAAATACTATACCCTGTTTCTGTGTACTAGATATGGCTGCATTTAACATGCATGCATATAATCCCTGGCCCTCATTTAATGATATGTACTGGAGTGAAAATATCACATTTTGCCGCATAAGTGGCATAATGTGATATATATAAAATCAGAATTTGTCTATTAAAATCAGGAAACTTAAAAAGGAGAAAGCTAGAATGAAGTCTGTAGTATTATATTAGGATTAGAGTGATCAGCATGAATTTTATAAATTTTATAGAAATAGATACAGGTAACTTGGTAGGTGCAGATATAACTACATGGTTTACATACACATACAGATATACAGGTGTGTGTGTGTGTGTTGTACATGTATATTTCCCAATTCTGAACCCTGAGAAGACAAGGGGGAATCTCGACATCCCAGAACAAGTAAGCACAACTGGTGCTTGGATTTTTTTTTTTTTGAGACAGGGTCTCACTTTGTGGTTCAGGCTGGCCCTGAGCTCACTATGTAGCCCAGGCAAGCCTCGAATTCAGCAATCCTCCTGCCTCTGCCTCCCCAAGGGCTGGGATTCCAGGCTTGAGCCACCACACCCGGCACTGTGGTATGTGGTATTGATTGCTGGTGGGCGTGAGTCACCATGCCCAGTATTGTATGTGGTTTTCTGGGATCAAACTCAGGACCATTGCTCTTGTGAGACAGGCGCTGGAACCACTGAGCCAAATCTCTGGCCCTAAGTCTTACTATTCTTACAGATCATGTAATTATGTCACAGAGACTTTAATTTGTGTATCCCTAGAGGCTACTGTTAAACATATATGCTTATATGCCACTGTATGTACTTTTTGGATGGTATGTCCCTACACATCTTTTGTCATTTGTTTGCTTTTTACTGCTGAATTAGAAAGTTCAGTATCATTCTGTCTTTTAAGAGATATGCATTTGCAAATATTTTCTTCCTTTAGCAAGTGTTCCCATTATCTTCAAGGGCATTATAGAAATTACAATCTAAAGTTTTACATTTTGATAAGGTCCAGTTTATCAATTTTTCTTTTTGTGCATCACTTTTGGTGTTAAATACAAGAAACTTTTCTTGTTTTTTAGTTTTTTGAGGCAGTGTCTCCCCTTGTAGTTCAGGCTGGCCCTGAGCTCACTATGGTGCCCAGGCAAGCCTCGAAGTCAGCAATCCTCCTGCTTGTGTCTCCTGAGTGCTGCGATTACAGGCATGAGCCACCACTCCTGGCATTGTGGTATGTGGCAAGGGGTTTAGAACTGAAGACCTCATGCTTGCCAGGCAGACACCGGAACCACTGAGCTAAATCCCTGGCCCCTTTTCCCATGTTTTGATTTGGAAGACTTTCTGCTCTGTTTTTTCAAGACATAAGTCAATGTAACAGAGAATACAGAATTTTACATTTTTGTTACTGTCTACATACTGATGTATTTTGAATTAATTTTTTGAAAAAAAATTTTTTTTGTCATTCACCTTCTCTGGTCCTCGTTTATGCCTGTGATGGTTGCTCTATCGCAGTTGTTGAAGCGGCTATTCTTCTCCCTTACTTTTCACGTTGTCTACAATCAGTTGGTCATAGCTGTGTGGCTCTGTTTCTGGGTTCTCTGTTACATTGATTAATGTGTCTATTCATTTAAATATGAATCATCTCTGATTGCTGTAGTTGTACAGTATCTTGAAATTGAGTTAGGCTGATTTCACCCATTTTATTATTTTTCAAGACTGTTTTAGTTATATTAGCTCTTTTGAGTTTCCATATAAATTTTATAATCCTCTTGATATCTACAGAAATCCTTGTTGCAATTTTGAACAATTATATTGACCCTGAACCTGAACCTTTGAAGAGCAATGATGTTTTTCCTATGTTGACTCTTAACTCACGTGACAATGCTCTGTTTTTATGATATTTGGGTTTTCATCACTGCTGTATAGATTTTAGCATACAAGTCCCTTACATATTGTGTTAAATTTACATATAAATATTTTTTCTGTTTTTAAGCAAATTGTAACTGGTGTTACTTCTAAATTTTGTGTCTGTCTTTATTGCTAATATATAGAAAAACAATTAATATTTGGTATGTATTTTGTATCATGACTATAAAACTTACTTATTCCAAGACTTTTTTCTTGGACATTTTCTCCTTTTTTTTTGTTCACTTTCCAGTACTGGGGATTGAACTCGGGCCCTTGTACTTCCAAGGTAGGTGTGGTACCACTTGAGTTAAATCCCCAGCCTGAAATTTTCTGCTTAAGCAATCGTGTCATTTGGAAATAGGTACAGCATGATTTCCTTTTTTGTTGTCTAAATGCCTTTTATTTCCTTTTCTTGTCTCAGTGTATCTGTAGAACTTTAGCAGTATGCTGAACAAGAAGTTGGGAGTGAACATTTTGTCTTGTTCTTGATCTTACAGCAAAAGCATTCAGTCTGTTAGGATGTCAGCTATATTTCATAGGTGCTTTTGATCGAGTCAAGGAAGTTCTCTTTTATTTTTCTGAGAGTTTTTAAGACATTATGAATAGGTGTTGAACTTTGTGAAATGTTATTTCTGGATTTCTTCATAAGATCACAGCATATTCTTCTTTGCCTTCTAAAATTATTATATTGATTGATTTTTAAAATATTAAACCATCCTCAGAATAAACCTTATTTGGTCATGGTGTATGATTAATTCATACATGATTCAGTTCTTCTTACTAGTAATGATTAAGAATTATTGTTCTTGGGCTAGAGATTTAGCTCAGTGGTCCCAGTGCCTGCCTAGGAAGCTCAAGGTCCTTGGTTCAATCCTGGTAACCACAAACAACAATGCTAGGCATAGTGACTCACACCCACCAGCAATCAGTGCCACATACCACAATGCCGGGTGTGGTGACTCACAATCCCAGCAGTCGGGAGGCAGAGGTAGGAGGATGACTGAGTTTGAGTTTGCTTATGCTACACAGTGAGCTCAGGGCCAGCCTGAACTGCAAAGCGAGACCTTGTCTCAAACAAAAAAACCAAAACAAAAAAGAATTATTGTGCTTATATTCATAAGAGATCTTGATCTGTAACTTTCTCTCTCTCTCCTTTTTTTTTTTTTGGTAAGGACAATACCAGCCTCAAAAACTTAATTAAGGCACATTGGGCTGGGTATGTAGCTCAGTGGTACTGCACGTGCTTGGCCAGTGCAAGGCCCTGAGTATGATTCCTTGCGCAAAAAAGAAGAAAAAAAAGATGAAATGAGAGAAAGCACAACCCTTCATCCCTTCGCTTGTATGATTTTTTTTTTCAGTTTAAGGACTTTTTGTTCTTGATATGGCAATTAATTTTTGTTGGAAGCTGAACATTATGTTATTGAGTCTATGTGCAGATCTTATGTAAATTTTCTGTTTCAGTATTTATTTCTGTGTTTATCTGACATTACTTTGGCAAGAGGAAGGCGAAGCACCTCCTAGTAACCTTGTAACTGCCAAGTGCAAGTCACAGTGCAGATTCCTCACTTGGCCTCTCTGATGCCCTGGGCGGGCGCTGTTACTGAGGGATAGCTGGGACGGCCCTGATGGCATGCGCGGCCCTCCAGGGGGGAGGGGTGCACTGTGCTGCTTCTGAGTGGGAGGCCTCCCGCCTGGTCTCTGGAGACTCCTGGGGACTCTCCTGAGCAGGCCAGGGTGCAGGGACGACCTTAGGCTGGTGGTCTGGTCTGTGCCCGGTCACGTGAATCCTTGGCTTCAGATCTGAGATCTGTGAGGTGGAATGCAAACCCAGGATGTGGGGTAGGATGGCTGGTAGAGAGACTGCTCAGCATGTGGAAGGGTCCAAGTTTGATCCCCGGGTCCTGCCCCACCCCTCAGAAAATGGATAGAAAAAGAAAACCACCATGTTACTCTGCAAAATTTTAATGTTTTCAGCTGGCTTGTCCCTATGTTTTTCCATTTTCTTGTGTTTGTTTCACATAGCATGTCTAGGATTTTAATTTTTCCTCTACTTAGTGAGGATAGTTGGGAAACAACAGCCATTTCATTTTTCCCAGAGATAAATTTCCTTTGTCCTAAGCAGCTTTTGTCCTGTCCATACTAGTTTGGAACTCACGCTCAGTCAGTTCCATGTTCTCACGGCTCGGACCTGTGGCTTCTTGGTGACACGGTCAATGGGAGATTCTGCTCAGAACCCTGCTTACAAGCGTGGGACTTGGGCCGGAGGGTTAGCTCAGGGGTTCCGGCGCCTGCCTCGCAAGCGCAAGGTCCTGAATTAGATCCCCGGTAACCACATACAATGCTGGGCATGGAGACTCACGCCCACCACCAATCAACACCGCATACCACAATGCCGGACGCGGTGGCTCACGCCTGTACTCCCAGCACTCGGGAGGCAGAGACGGGAGGATTGCTGAGTTCGCGGCGGCTTGCCTGGGCACCTTAGTGAGCTCAGGGGCCAGCCTGAACTACAAAGTGAGACCCTGTCTCCAAAAAAAAAAAAGCGTGGGACTTACTTTCCTCGCTACTGGCAGCGATGCCAGCAGAAACCTCCCAGCCCGCCAGCTCTTCAAAATGGAGGCTGCAGACGTGTGTTTGGCCCAGTGTGGCGCCCGTGCCCGTGTCCACAGTGGCTTCTAGGAGTGTGAGGTACCTCTCCTTCATGTGCCCCAGTGACTCCGCCTCGGAGCTGCACGAGCCGCCCCCGGAGGCCAAGTCAGAGCCCCATTCCTCCTCCCCTGAGTCTTCTACAGCACCCCCGTGAAGCTCTCCTGCTTCTTCCAGGGTCTTGCCAGGAACCCACCCTGCAGGACCAAGCGAGCTTTTTTTTTTTTTTTTTTTTTTTTTTTTTTCCAAGCTTTTTGAAACCGACTAGATTTCAGTCCGGTTGGTCCCGTTCAGTCCCGCTCGGGCCAGTCGTGAGCACCACACCCCCGGGGCCTGTGGGGCGGATTCTCAGGTGCTTTACTTTCTGTCCTTCACACCTTTTACTTCCAGCTGCAGGAGGCATCTTGAGCCGACCTGACTTCAGTGGGAAAGCCAAGCCAGAGTCCTTTTCCCATCTGAGTCATTCCATACAATTTAAAGAATTTCATGGGTTCAACACCTGGCTTTATTCTTTTCATGGTGGATCCTTAGTCCATTGTGATTTTTAACAATAGGTAGGAAGGCATAATTTTAATTTTATCCTCTCCTCAAGCCTACATTTTAATGGGTTTTTGATGCTTAAATTTTCCTTTTCAATTTTGTCTTCTAATTTAGATAAAGAAGCTCTTTCAACACTGTAGGAATCCGAATTTCTAAAATCCCTCTATTTCTCTTCATTTCTGCTTCAAAGCTGGCAGTTTCTTTTTAACCTTTCTTGTTATTATAATCTTTTTTTGTCATTTAGGGTGAAAAGAATTTAATATGCATTAGTACAATTTATTTTCCAACCTTCTTTAGTCACATGTCACTAAGGATCTCATTTGTCTTTGAAGTTACCTTGTTTTTACCAAATAGTTGCCACTGCTTGACACAGTTTCCTGTTTTCTGATTCCCAAGCCATAGCAATTTACATTTGAGACTTTTTTAAGAACAGCACTCAGATTTGGCTACCAATATTTTCATTAGTGAATATAAAGTTGGTTTTGCTTTGACACAGAAACTCAAAATATTAGTAACTTAACACAGCACATATTTGTTTCTCTTGCTTTTTTTTTTTTTTTTTTGAGATAGGGTCTTATTATGTACTGCAGGTTAACCTTGACTAACTATCTAGCTCAGGCTGCTCTCGAACTGATGGTGATCCTCTTGCCTCTGCCTCCTGAATGCTGGGATTACAGGTGTGCACCACTATGCCCACCATATATTTCTTTTTTTTTGACACAGGGTCTCGCTTTGTAGTTCAGGCTGGCCCTCAGCTCACTATGTAGCCCAGGCAAGCCTCGAACTCAGCAATCCTCCTGTCTTTGCCTCCCGAGTGCTGGGATTACAGGTGTGAGCCACCACGCCCGGCCATATATTTATTTCTTACACACATGCAATCTATTCTGTTTCTCTGGTGGGTTTAAGATAATAAATCTTTTTTTTTTTTTTTGAGATAGGGTCTCACTTTGTAGTTCTGGCTGGCCCTGAGCTCGCTATTAGCCCAGGCAAGCCTGGAACTCAGCAATCCTCCTGTCTCTGCCTCCCCAGTGCTGGGATTACAGGCGTGAACCACCACACCTGGCACTGTGGTATGTGTTATTGATGGCTGGTGGGCATGAGTCACCACGCCCAGCATTGTATGTGGTTACCTCGGATCGAATTCAGGACCTCACGCTTACAAGGCAGGCTTCAGAACCACTTAGCTAAATCTCCAGCCCATAAGATAATAAATCTTTTTTGAAACTGTGACGTCTCTACTCCAACGTGAAGATTCTTCCATGATAAGCACAGCGGAAGATTAGTGCGCTACAACCTAGGCTGGACACATATAAGTTTAATTTTTTTAATGAATCATTAGACAGAATGTCCTTTTTATTAGTGTATGCTTGCAATACATAATAATTATGTTCATGTTGTGGGACTGTCATATATATATATATATATATATATATATATGATATTATTTTGTCCTTTTACCCTTTTTTCCTCCAATTCCTCAGAACTTACAGTTGCCCACATAAATGGAAAGTGGATAGAAAGTATATTTTTTCCTTTGTGTCTGAGAAGGTAGACAGAAAGCATATAGTGAACACCCAGGAGAGCATTCTGCTGAAATCCATGCTGAACTCCAAAGCTAAATAAAAATTTTCATTTGCAGTAAAAATAGTTCTTGATCCAAAATTTAAAAGCAGTTTTATATATAGCAAAAGAGGCCAATTTGAAATAGACTACATCACACCATCAGGGTTGATTATATTATTACATGAAAGTTTGACCGTAGTTTTAGGAATACTTGCAAGCTATGTTCTGATTGTAATCGCTAAATGTCTGGGGATTCTGAAAAGGCTGTCATGGGTACACATTTGTTATTATAATTATATTCTGACTGGAAAGCTTTAGTAGAAGGTATATAGTTTGGTAATTCTCCCAAAATCTGTACACTTGGTAGTAAGACTTGGTGATGTGATAATCAGAAACCACATTTTTAGAAGAAGACTACAAGATACTTTATTGAGTGTTTTAGCATATATGACTGTATCAATGTCCTATTGTGGTGAAAAATACCCAAGACAATCAAAGAATTGAAGAAAATAAAGACAATCAAGACAATTGAAGAAAATAAAAATTTACTTTGGCTCCTAGTTTTGGCGACTTCAGTTTGGTTAGTTGGCCTTGTGGCTTTTGGAGCAGTGTCAAGGTGACATATTACGGCGGGAGCATTAGAAAGATGACACTTCAGGGCCAGAAGAGAAGAGAGAAGCAGGGGCCGTGGTCTCACACTAGTGTTTGAGAGCGTGCACCAGATGACCCAGCTTTCTTCCCATAGAGGCCACTTCCCAAAGTTTCCTGACCTTCCAAAGAAGCATATTCTAGTCACCATGCGTATAGACTTTGGAGTTCACTTGAGATCCACATTATAGCAATGGTTATATTTTATTTAAATTGGCATAAAATATTTCACAGTATTATCACTTTTATATAGAAGGTATTTAGTCCAGTGTCACACATGTATTTACATTCCCCAAAGACACACTCACTGAGCACAATAACGTGGCTGGTATTGTCAAGAAACTGCCCAAGGAAATAAAATTGGTCACTGATTAGGTATAGGTGTCAATTACTTTTCATTTTCCTTGGTGAAACAAAATACCTGACATGGAAAGTTAGAGGGTAAGAGTTTTATTTGGGTTATAATTCATAGAGGTTTCAGTCCATGATATGCCGGCTCTGAGGCTGGGGTGACCAACAAGTATCACAGAGGAGAAACAACATGGCGCACACGGGTAGCAAAGCAACAAGACAGTTACCGTAGCAACAGGAGCAAGGGAGAGAGAGAGTTCTTGCACCCTTCTCTCTCTTCTATCCCATCCAGACACTCAGGCGTTCGGCGGTGCCAAGCCAACCACCCACATGTAGTGGTTTAGTGATCACATGGCCTTAACGCCAGCATCACATGTTTGAGATCCAAGGACCTCTGAAATAGAGATTCCTGCTTCATCTGCCTGAGGCTCTGGGAGAAACATCTAAACACAAGCCATAATAGTAAACAGTAGGTGATCGGTGAACGCTTAAGGTGGTAATGACTCCGATGGCCAATGAAAGAGTATGGTATAATTTTGCACAGCTTCCCCACTCAGGGAGCTAGAGCCCCTGTCACCTCTAACTATTCGTTTTCTCACTTCATTACTTTCTTATTTCTATCCCACCTATCTTCAAAGGGATGTGAGGTGAACTACGACAGGCAGTGCAGGTATTATGAACTTCCACTTTGGGCTACTGAGGGAGACTCTCCATAAATATTTGTAAAGCTGGACACTTATTTTCAGGTTTTGGACAAAGGGGTACCAGACTGGTCCCCGAGGAAAGGGAAACAGCACGAGCCCATTTTGCTTCATCTCTTTTCTAGGGACAGTTTCCCCAAGGCCGGGAACGCACTGGAGGATATGAGGGTGCCACAGGCTGGGGAGCTGGAAGGTAGGGGTGAAATGCAGGGCCGTGAAAGCGGGGAGCAAGCTGAGAAGGGGGAACTTAAACTTACGTTATCCTAACGGGTTTAGCCTGAAAATCTCTGGCAAATCTTGCTATGTCATCTTCATAGAAGCTTAAACCCATGAGGCCTTTCATCAGCAAGCATTTATTTCAAAGAGTTAGGTCTTTTTCTTTCTGCCACCCGCCGAGTAACACTTTGATTACATGTATTAGTCACGTCCCTGAACTCCTCTGCCAGACATTTAGGTGTTCATCCAATTTCCCAATAAAAGGTCAGCTTTTCCTGGACAAACGCTTATAGTCAGGAGCTTTAGAGTCACAGTTTTAGAAGGTGCCATTACAACATGCTAAAATACTTGTGATAAAAGTAAGGGGTGAATATGCTTTTTAATATTTTTACATTTTTTCCTTTGTCTTTGTGGTGTTCGGCATCAGACCCAGAATCCCTATATGTTAAAAGCATGTGTTCTACCACTGAGCAACCTGCCAACCTTTTTATTGTTTAAAGTTTTTAGATTTCTTTTTTGTGTCTCTGGTACTAAGGATTGAGTTTAGGTAGTGATAAATCATGTTTTCAGTCCGTTATTTTATTTTGAAACAAAGTATCATCAAATTGCCTAGACTGGCCGTAAATTTAAGATCCTCTTGCCTCAGCCTCCTGTGTAGTTGAGATTAAGCATGTGTCATGCCCAGTTTAAGTTTTTACATAGCATTTAAAAAGTCTTTATTCTCTCATACTCTTTTGCTATTTATCATCACTTATTTTCCTTCTCTATCTTTATTCATGAAGTTTTATTTTTGTACAGAAACAACTTTTCATTTTAATGAACATGTAAACAAATAAGCTCCCATTTCAAAATAAAAACAAAATCCCAGATCATATAGATGTTTACAGTGATTACATATTTAAGCAACATATATGCATGTTCCGTTTAAGATGTTAACTAAATTTGTGGCAAATATGCTTTTTTTTTTTAAAATACCAAGAATATTATAGAGTTAATGCAGAGACCTAAGGGTAATCTAGTAGTCAATAAATTTTTCTGAAGTCTTTACTTGAGATGCTGTGATTTCTAGCTCAGGTAAGCAGGCAGTCTTTCATATGCTCAAACACTGGAATCTTTGGTTGCTACCATGTCAGCTGGCCTGGAAACAAGAAGCCAACCATGTAAAGAATGTGTGTTAAGTGAACTTGCAAACCCCAGGGGTGGATAAACCCTAAGAATGCACAGTCATGAGCATTTACAACCATGATGACTGTGGTTCAAGACTGTTCATGCCTTTCTTCTGAAAGGAGATCTCAAAGCAGAATATTTCAAAATAAAAAGTTTTAACAAAACATTGGCATGTGCACAATCTCTCCACCAGTTTGTGGATGTGTGTGAGTCAACCATTTCATTTTTCCACTTCAAAAAATGCGATAAAAAACCAGACACCAGCCAGGCATGGTGGCTCATGCCTGTAATCCCAGCACTCGGGGGGCAGAGACAGGAGGATTGCTGAGTTCGAGGCTTGCCTGGGCTACATAGTGAGCTCAGGACCACCCTGAACTACAAAGCGAGACCCTGTCTAAAAAAAAAAAAAAAAAAAACCAAAAACCGGACACCGGGTTTCACTCTCAGTTAATATTCACAATTACAGAGGATACAACTCCAGTCGAAGCATCAGCAATGCTGCCCAGAGCCAGTTTTGTACTGAAATGAAGTTCTTTACACCAAACAAATGGTTGTCCACAACCACTCGCTAGTGTTCATGTGAACTAAGATTTCTAGATCTGAGGAGAAACCAATGCTGCTCCAACCATCTGCTCTGCTCGTTTTGTTCTTCAGTTCACGCTTAGAAGCCTGTGGGGGTTGGGCCGGCAGACCCTGCCCATTGGACGAGGCTGCTTGCTGGGCTGCTTTCTGCTTTAACACCATCTAATCAAACATGTAGTCATATCGGTGATTCAGGTCCTGAAATGATGCGAAGTAGCTGCCTCAGGTGCCTGGAACCCGGGGCTTCCTCCAAGCACAGCCCACGGCAATAGTTTAAGTACATGGCAAATTCTGCAGGAAACCCCTTACATGAAGCATCAACAGAACTGGACATCTTCTTTTCACTAATCTTTTCATGTTTTTTTGTCGCAGCCTTGAGTCCTTGCCATGGCAGGCTGGTTCTATTAAAATACATCAGAACGTAACCTCATGATTCCACGTCATCTCGAGGACTCTGCTCAGTAGCAAGCTGTGCACTGATGCTGGTGTATCAGGCAGTGCAGTGAGATTTGTGTCTTCTCTGCATGGTATGTGTTGTCTTGTCCTGTGGTCTCTGTACTTTTTGGCCAAACCAAAATCAATAAGGAATAACTTATGACAGTGACACCTAATACCCATTAGGAAGTTATCCGGCTTAATGTCTGTGTATATAAAATTCTTTGTATGCACATATTCCATTCTACTGATCCTCTGGTCAGCTAGCTTAAGTACAGTTTTCATTATGAACCTTCTTGAACAGAACTTGAAGAGTCTTCAAGGCTGGGTCCCAGGAGACCCATGACTAGCCTGTGATTAAAAAAAAAAATGGTATTTTACTGACCTTTAAAGTGATATCCAGAACTGACATTTAGAGTAACATTTTAACTGGTAATCTCAAAATTCTTAGGTAAATTGAGGGGTTTTACTGACTAATTCAATGGTTTATTGCATGACTAATGTTTTAAATTCTAAGTTTCCTCTTGTCTGAGTTACAAGACACCCTGAGTGTCATGTGTTGTTCCCTATTCTTCCCAACTCAGGAGAAGTTGCACTTTGGGAGAAAATGAGGAACCAGGCTGCAGCACCAATTGGCCAGGCCCTGAACTGTTGCTTTGCTGCTTATACCTTGGTGTCACCAGGCAACAGTTTAAGATTTCTTTTTTCTTTTTTTTTCTTTTCTCTTTTCTTTTCTATGAGACAGGGTCTCGCTTTGTAGTTCAGGCTGGCCCTGAGCTCACTATGTAGCCCAGGCAAGCCTTGAACTCAGCAATCCTCCTGTCTCTGCCTCTGAGTGCTGGAATTACAGGCATGATCCACTGCGCCTGGCACTGTGGTGGATGGAACTGATTGTTGATGGGCATGAGTCAGCATGCCCAGTATTGTTGTACGTGGTTACTGGGGATTGAACCAGGGACCTTGCACTTGCTAGGCAGGCACTGGAACCAGTGAGTTAAATCTCTGGCCCAGTTTAAGATTTCTTGACTATCAGCTAGTCTTCCTAACAAGTTGTATTAGCTTTTTATTCCTGTGACAAAATATATGAGGAAACAACTGAAAGGAGGAAAGTTGTATTTTGGCTCACGGTTTCAGTTCATGATTAGCTGGCTCCACGGTTTTAGACCTGAGATAAGCAAGAAACACGGTTGGGGAAAACAGCCACCAGGAAGCTGAGGGAACAAGGAGACCTGTGCACGTACTTCTTTCTTCTATTACATCAGGGTGCTGCCCACAGTCAGAGCAGCTCTCCCCCCAGTTTGCTGTACACATGCCGGTAACCCCTGGAAAACTCGCAGTGCCCCTCGCAATGTGCTTCACTAACTTCATAGGTATTTCTCAGTCCAAGCAAGTTGACAACCAAGAGTAACTGTCACACAGGTCAGTCCTTGAGGAAAAAAAATCTTGTGAGTTTCCTTGATTTAGTTTCCCCTGGACAACTACAATTAGAGGGGAAGATGCTGGAGCGTTTCCTTCCTATACTACCAAAGACTGTTTTGGTTTTTCACAGTACTCTTGTGTATGTCTAAGGCAGTGTCGTCTCAGGCCAGCCTGTGGTAGTATGCGAAGCTGTACCGGCTTGAACGCAGGGCCTTGCGCATGCTGAGCAATGCTCTGCCACCATGTTGCACTCCCAGCCTGTAACGTGATCTTTGATTTTCAGACAGTGTACAGTGTTTTGAAAAGTGAGGTCATCTGAGGAGCATCTGGAGAACAGCAGCAGACTCTCAAATCAGCAAAGAAGGGGAAAACGTTGCATAGACAAGTGCTGCTCACACAGTGCCAGACCGTCTAGAGTGGTTATTATGCCATCTTATACCTTTTTCAGTTCTCAGGGCTATATTCTTACCTAAATAATAGTCTCCATTATTATCAGTACTATATCCCCATTACTCATACCTGGCTATCAAAGACAGCAGACAGATGATAATACCCTTTCGTCTTTTATTCACGTTCTGTGACCTTTAAGTTACAGAAACTTGGGCCACACATAAATTTCCAACAAGCCAAGGTGACGTGGTGACAAAGTGAAGCTGAAAAGTGGCCAGTTTTAAAGGCAACCTCACAAGTGAATCAGCTCATCAAGAAAGATGACAGGGAAGCCGTGAGTACTGATGTGCCCTTAGGATTTACACCTCGAAGTGTGCACACTGCCAGCAGTTTAGAAACTGACAGGAGAAATCTGAGGCATCCGTGCTTGTAACCATGTCCCAGCTCAGTAACTGTAAATCTGCTTATCTCTGGGTGGAAACATCTTTGAAATAAGTTAAACAACAGACTTTTCCCAAGGTGGTTTTTATAGCATCTTTTGATATTATCTGAGTTTATTTATCCATTCATTGTTTATTGAGCACCTACCATATGCTTGGCATTGAAGATAGAAAAGATAGAGTTATACTCATCTCCTCCAGTCTCCATCTACTTCAAGACAGGCAAGCACCCATAAACATCAGTCTAGGAGGAGGAAGGTTGTGGAATTACACATGGCTGATGGGTTAAGGTGCATTCTACTTAGGTAATATAAATCAACTGAAAGCTTTCAATCAGTGAATATTATGATCAGATTTGGCTTTGAAAGCAGTTACTCAGGCAGTAATATAAAGAGCCAGAGGACTAGGAAAGAAAATCAAGGAAGCTATTTTCTAGGTGAGATAGGATGAGAACCTGAGCTTGAGTGGCTGAGTAGGAGTTTAAAGAAAGATTTGGACTCAAGGGATGTTCCAAGAAGCTGGGTGTGGTGGCCTATTCCCAAATCACAGCTACTCTGGAGGCTGAGGCAGGCAGATCCCTAGACTGGGGCTAGCATGGGCAACAGAGTGAGACTTCATCTCAAAATTTAAAAAATTTGAGAAGGGGTGATAGATACAGCACCTCCCTTGCTTTGCTTTTAGGTTTCTGGAGAGGCAGAAACAACATGGCAAAAGGGTGTGGCAGAAAAATGCTCCTTACCTCATGGCAGGCCGGAGGCAGAGAGGAAGGGAAGGAGCCAGAGAGGAGGGGCCTAGGACTGCAGACAGTGTGCCGCAGGCTCACGCCCGTGACCCTCTCCTTTCATCCAGCCCACTCCTGTCTCCATCATCTCCCCAGTTGCCATCGAATTATGAATCCCCTGCTCAATCAGTCCACAGATGATGTCAGAGCCGTCACGATCCAATCACCTTCCAGAGGCCCCACTTCTGCACCGATGGGACTTAATGGCATGTATAGAACATGGACTGACATGGCCGAACACATCGTGTCCTTACATAACTCTCTTTGTGTGTGAGCTGGTTGTCGTGTCTGACTTCCGGGAGGTAAAATACGGCAGAAGCAATGATATATCACTTCAGATCTGCGAGGTTGTCGTGCTGAAATTCTCTTGCTGGCGCCTCTTGCTTGACGCCTGAGGGAGAGGCAGGACTAGCTTTGCTCCCCCCAAGGAGCGAAGGGTGACCTCGGGCAAATAACCAGTGAAGGACTGAGGTCTTTCTACTCAGGACGAATCTCCCTCACAGCTGAGTGGCTGACTGAGCCTGCACTGGGGCTGCCGCCCTGGCCCATATGTTCATTGCCGTGACCCAGCTAGGCCACCGCTGCGTCATGGTACCAAGTCAGTCAGTTCTTGGGGACAGTTAGGTGTGCAGAAGTCGATACCTACCACAGTCACAAATTAGCAGCACAGGCGACAAACATTTGGAAGCCTCTATATGATTAGCACCATAAATCTTATCTTTGCCATTGTAAATAGAGTCAGGAATTTTTTTTTTCTGTCCGAGGGATTGAAATCAGGACCTTGTGCTTGTGAGTCAAGGGCAGTGTCACTCCGCTAAGTGCCAGACCCAGTATAGTCATGAGTTTGATTCCTTTATCAAGTAGTTTGCTTTCTAAGAAAACATGATTCGTGTCACTGAATTTGTGTCTTTTATAGGCTGCTTAATCTGTGTCTGTATGTTTTGGATCCTGACTATAAGAGGCCAAGACCTTATTATTTCATCAGGGATTCGTTCTAGTTTATAGAATCAAATTTCCAATTTCCTTTTAAAAATGTTAGTATTGCACATTACTTTATGTAATAATGGGTCTGTTCAGATACACTCATTCGTGCATGTAACAAACACACTTGGTCACCTCTACCCCCCAGAGTGTCCCCAGCTTCCTTCCCACATCTCCTTGATCCCCTTCCCCTTCTCTTAGTTTCCCTTCTTCTTTCCTGTCATCTTTTTTTTTCTTTAAAATTTTACCCAGAATTTCTGTGTCATCCGTGTGACAAGTCCAGAATCACTCTTTACTATGTACTGCATATGATTCACTTCACCTTCCAGGCATTGTTAGCAACACTGTTCATTTTTCTTTTAATCATTGGCAAGTAATAGCATCATCATAGTCTTTTAGAACAAAAAATGTCAAAATAATTCTGTCTGCATGGAAATTCAGCCACTTCTACATGTTCTTTTCTCAGCTCTGCCGTGTCTTTCATCAGGACTGCCGTATCCTCATTATCTACGTCCTTCAGAAACGAGCTGTAAGGACACCATCGTGACAAATTGGAGAGAACAAACCCTTTTTAGGGCCTTTCATAAAACTCTGCCTAAACATGATCTTGCCTTCAGTACTTTTTTCTGCACTGTATTTTCTTTTTTAAAGAAGTTGATTTTATTGGTACATTTTAGAAACATATCATGATCACATTCAACATGACGGATTTGTACCTGTGTATGATACATCTTGATACTCCTGGCACTGTATTTTCTAAAGAATGTTCGAAGACTACTAACCCTCTAGAAGCACTCACCATTAACTGTTCTTATATGACATTAAAGAATTTTGCTTACTGTTGTCTTTTCTTGTATCTATCTATCTATCTATCTATCTATCTATCTATCTATCTATCTATCTATCTATCTATCTATCTATCTATTTGCTTGTTTATTTATTTATTTTTTTATTTATTGAGACAGGGTCTCGCTTTGTAGTTCAGGCTGGCCCTCAGCTCACTATGTTGATCAGGCAGGCCTCGAACTCAGCAATCCTTCTGCCTCTGCTTCCTCAGAGCTGAGATTACAGGCGTGAGCCACCAATGCCTTGCTACTGTTTTTTTTTTTGGTGGTTCTTTGTTTTGTTTTATTTTGTTTTTAAAGAATCTCTCAATTTACATTAACACACAGAAGTTTCTGAAAGAACTTATAAAAGAAACATAGTACAGTCATAACTTCCCTTGTTACCATTTTTCTTGTTACCTTGCAGAATATTTTGCCATTTGTAATGTCTGCTTTTCCACTGTTCAATTTGTTAGTGCCCTACATGTTTTTTAATGCTTGCTTTTGATCAGCATTCAGATACATCTCAAGCAATGTTTTGATCATATTTTCTTCTAGATACCTCTGCTAGAACTTTAGGCCTTTGGGAACTAAAAGACAAATTAAACTATTACCAGAAAGAACTGACTGAGAAACGAGAATTGCTGGAGGCCACTGTTAGTGGAAGAATGAATCAACAACATCACTGGATTTTAAATGGAACAATTATATGCTTGGGCAAATTATCACTTGCTTATTGACAGAAGACACAAAAATGATAGGCAGCCAAATATTCAAATTATTTGTTGCTGCATTATGACATTATAAGAATTTAGAGCTGGGGGTTTAGCTCATGTGGTACCGTGCTAACCTTGGAATAAGGGCCTGAATTTGATCCCCGATACCGCAGATAAATCTTGGGCTGGAGAATTAGCTCAGTGGTTCCGGTGCTTGCCTTGCAAGCGCAAGGTCCTGAGTTCGATCCCGATCCCGGTAACCACATACAATGCTGGGCATGGTGGCTCACACCTGTAATCCCAGCACTTAGGAGGCAGAGACAGGAGGATTGCTGAGTTTGAGGCTTGTCTGGGCTACATAGTGAGCTCAGGGCCAGCCTGAACTACAAAGCAAGACCCTGTCTCAAAAAAAAAAAAATCTGTTGTGACATGATTCTTTGTGCACTTATCTGTCTCCTAAAATAGCAAAGAGGCACTGCTTTTCCCTTGAACACTGATTAATAAACCCAGTGACCACTCAGTCAAATCGTTGTTCTTTAGTGCATTCCTCAGAAGGTCCATGTGCAGAAACTGGAAAGCACCGTCATCTGTTTGGTGTCATCAAAAGCAGTTCATTTGGAAACAGTAAACAAGCAGCTCTAG
>PVIC010030743.1:0-21729 GCA_004025085.1 Thryonomys swinderianus
GGGGGAAGCCAGCTGCAGGAGGCAGGATGGCCCGTGGAGGCAGGAGCTCCGGGAAGGGGAGCCGTGAGCCTCGCTGGACGGTCCGTCTCAGGACTCGGAGCTCAGCGGTCCGTGGACTCTGGGTCCAGGGATTATAGAGACCACATGCAGGAGGAAGTCCATCCAAAATGCAGTGCGAAGCCACTGTAGCCTCTTAAGCTGGGAGGAAAAACGGTCTTTTATTTAGAAAAATTAAAATAATTTGCATCATTGTAGGCCTCTTTTGGGGTCCATTGTGACCACATGGGGCCATGGTGGGCGCACAGTGCAGCCCAGCTCTTTGCTCCTCCCAACCCCATTTCTTGGTCCCTTCCCTTTTGCCAAAATTTCACCTCTTTGTTTCCTACTGTCTTTGTTTTATTTTTATATGGGAAGGAGCCCACATGCCCATCACAGATGAATGGATGAGGTATTTATACATGGTGGAGCACTACTCTGCCCTAAAGAAGGAGGAGCTCGAGCCGTCGGGAGGAAAACGGGTACACCTCATAACCCTCTAGTTAAGTGAAACAAATCAGAAACACAGGCATAACTGTCTCATGGCTTCTCTTATGTGAGAAGCCCAAAGTACAAAGCATAAAAATTAAAAATAAGAGAAAATAAGAACTAAAAGAAATGACTGTGGCTTGTATGTCAGCCTGTTGCCTCCTGGCACAAGTGACCTTCACAGCACGTGGCCCAGAGAGCCCCGGGAGCGGCCGTCAGGGCGGCGTCCAGCGAGGACCTGCCAGGTCCAGGCCTGCTGCGGGCGCTGACCCAGTGTGCACCGCAGGGCGAGCAGGAGGCGGGAGAGACAGACTCTCCTGCTCCTCGCTGGGCGCCAGGAGGTGCGGGGTCGGGATGCGTGGGCCGGGAGGGCCTTGGGAGCTCCCGAGCCCCAGGCGCAGCAGCGGGGGCTCGAGCATCAGGTGTGTTTTGCACAGACACATCCTTCGTGTCTCCCGGTGAGCAAGGAGGCGCCAGGTTCTGCTGCATCTGCCCAGTCAGCAGGCTGTGCCAGTCCGGGTGGCTGCTAGACGTGAGCAGGGCACAGCGCCCAAGGGACGAGGTCGCCCACAGTACATGTAGGGGAGAGGCCCGCCATGCTTCCCGGGACCGTGGATCGGACACGTCGTCTGGTCGACCCCATGTCACACCTGATGGGAAACAGAGCAAGGAGGGATGTTCCCGGCTGGCAGCCCGGGACCAGCATCCGAGCCAAGCCCTGTGCTCGGCCTTTCCTTTTACAGTAGGATCCGAGACTCTGAAAAGCCAGAGGAGGAAATCGCCTGAGCACCCACCCAGCCTCGTTCTTGTGTCATTTCGGATGAGGACACTGAGGCCTGTGGGTGAAGCCGTTAGTGGCCAAAGGCCACCCAGAGAGCTAATTAATTAATCGGTCAGCGGCCTGGCCGGGCCCACGTAAACATGGCTCTGCTGACCCTCACTTGGACCGTCGTCCTGTTGTTTGTTCAGAAGGCAGCGGCCTGGCCGTGGTCCCTCCCGCGCTTTCCCAGGTGTCCAAGCAGCTGGCCCCGCTCCGCGCTGCGGCTCCGTCAGGGAATCCAGACGGCCAGGGCCGCAGAAGCCAGCTGGAGTTTTCCTTGTTGTGGTTCTTGCATTGGGGTCATAAATCAGCAGTCCTGGGCAGATCTCGGGGGGTTTCTCTGGCTCCCTGGAGAAAGGCCCCCTTCCAGCCGGGCAGCCACAACTCACGGTGCCCCTGGGGCTGAACGCAGTCGGCTGGCTCTTCAGAGCCGGTGCTGGCCGGTCTGACAGGCAGATCAGCATGGGCCCCCTGGGGGACCCGCTGGCGAGGGGCCCACACGTTGGCGTGCCTTTTCAGAAAAACAGGCAGGCTCTCTGGATCTGGGCTGGCCCTGGGAAATTTCTGGATGTCTGCTTTGGGGAGCCCATTTTTGGGGCTCCCTGAGGGACCCCATGGCACATGGAAAAGTAGGAAGATCTGGGAGTCACCCAGCCCTGGGCCTGTCCCGAGCGATCCCTGCTGTGTGAAGCCTCGACCCCTCTGTGGAGCCGTCTCGCCGAGTGGACGGGGAGCCCCGCTGGACGGGGCCACTGTGCGAAATGGGACCATGAATGAGAAGCACTTAAGATGCTGTTCGGCATAGAAAAAAGTACTCAGTACATTGAAATTATTGTTACCTCTCACTCCAGGATGCTGGAATCAACCCAGACTGAGTCGGATTAATTTAGATCCGTGGAACCCGCCCCTCCTGCTCTGGCTGCTCGTCAGCGCCTCTTGGGGTTCACTGCCATGGCGACAGGCCGGTGGGGTGTGCTGGAAGGGTCGGGGACGCTGGGCAGCAGGGACACCACATGGCTGGCCGGCGCCAGCGCCTGTGAGGACCGTGCCTGATGAATGGCTCGGGCACGGCTGTGTGGCCAGGACAGATGGAGCCACGGGCCAGGGTGTGCCAGGCCCCACCAGCGGGCATGGGTACGGGGCCCACTGCGAGGGCTGGCACTGAGAGGGCCAGGGCTGAGGCGTCCCAGTCTCCTCCACGTAGGGCTGAATATGAAGGCCCGAGGGGCAGCCCCCGCGTGTGGCTCGCCCAGGACGCTCCTGTGTCCCGGACACACGTGTGGCTCATGTCCAGAGCTGAGCGGCCTGGCCTGGAGTCACCATCCAGAGCGGGCATGTTAGGAAAGCAAGCCTGCCCTTCTCTGTTCTGCCCAGGAGGCCGCAGGAAGCAGAGCAGATGCCCAGCCTTACGTCTTCGTCTTTCTGGCCTCTAGAGGCGTGAGAAGAAACTTCTGTCCATCCTGAATAATCCTTGACGACCCTGCAGCGGCAGCCGAGTCTCTCTGGGCCACTCCCGGTTGGTTCTGCCACTCTCCTGCCCTCTGTGCCTGCTCGAGGACTCCTTTCCCTGGCACGGCTCCATTTCCATCTTTTTTTTTTTTTTTTTTGAGACAGGGTCTTGCTTTATAGTTCGAGCTGGCTCTGAGCTCACTATGTAGTCCAGGCAAGCTTCGAACTCAGCAATCCTCCTGCCTCTGCCTCCCAAGTGCTGGGATGACAGGCGTGAGCCACCACGCCTGGCACTGTGGATGTGGTATTGATGGCTGGTGGGCGTGAGTCTCCACGCCCAGCATTGTATGTGGTTTCTGGGGATCGAACTCAGGGCCTTGCGCTTGTGAGGCAGGCGCCGGAACACCCTCTGGCCCTCCATTTCCATCTTACTTGCGGAGTCTGTACTATCTGGTTTCTGCGCCTCCTTTCTTCCCGGATCGGGCCTCCCACCCCCTAAGCTGCCCAGTGCGGCGTCCTCTCCTTGACCCTGTGTCCTGTTCCTGCCTCCTGTGGCTGCACTGTCCCCGCCACGAGGAGCTAGGTGGCCCTGGACATCCCCGCGCTGGGGCCGGCAGCGTGCAGCACGCACCGCGGCTGTGTGGAGCTGGCGTGGGGAGGGCGCTGGCCCTGGAGGAGCAGGGCTGGACCGGGCGAGGGGGCGGCCTTCCTCGGCTCTGCTCCTCCACTGTGGGCGGCAGCCGCCCCTCCAGGGACCTTGCTGACCTCAGCCGACCTTCGCCAGGCCTGTTTTCTCATTCTCTTGGATCGGGCTATGAAAAACAGGAAGAATCATTAAAAGACAGAGGCTTTGGAGCCAGCAAAGTGATTGCTGATTCTTTTTACAGACACCAGAAGCCTTGTCCCCGCGCTGTGACGGAGGGGCTTTTCCTGCTGGCCCAGGGAGAGGCTGCGGCCAGCTTCCTGGATGCCCGCGGGTGCCACGCCACCCTCCGGCCGCCCTCTTTCCCCTTTCATAGTGGGCGGTTGGCCCTGGGTCCGCGCGCTGAGGGCTGGGGGCCCCGGGCTGTGTGCGAGAGCCGGCTCCTGCTGCTCGGACTGCGGTCCTCAGGGGAGCAGCCCCCGGGCCCTCCATAACCCCGTCCCGACGAGACCCCACGGGATGTCATGCGTGCTAGACTCCCGCAAGTGCTGATCGAACGCACTAAACACTGTTTTTGTTTTGTTTTTAAACGGAGGCCGATAGGAGCCCCTGTGCGATGGGGCAGTTTGACTTGGGAACTAGCGGCGAGGCGTTGGTGGGAAGCTCGAGGAAAGCAAAGCGCTGCGGCTAAAGCTCGGCGCGGGGTCTGGGCATCTGTGCTCTGCCGGGACTCGCCACGCGGCTCAGCAGAACCCGGCCTCGGGGCTGGGGCCCCACGCGTGCTCGGAGTGGGCGGCATGCTGGCTCCTCGCCTGGGGCGTCCTCCGCACCCCCTGGCTGCCCTTTCTATGGCAGGCTCCGGGCAGCCCGCGGCCTGCCAGCAATAAGTAAGCTGTGTAAGGTGGGCTCTGAGCACAGGGCGCGGGCTTGATCTCTTCCCTTCTGGGCCGCAGACGCCTAAGTCTGGGATGAGGACGCGGCTTGCCAGAGAGGCCCGCCCACCAGCCGCACCGGGTCCCAGAGGGTCCTGCCGAGGGCGGGGCGGTTCAGCGTGAAGCCAGGCGGCGCGCAGGCCGGTGCGCCACCCCGGGGAGCCCGCTGCTCCTGGCCGCCTGGCCGCCGGCTGTGCGGCGGGGAGATGGAGCGCGGGGTTGCTGTGTGGCTCTGTGCCGGCGTCGGGACGGCTTCTCTGCCGTCAGCCCGCTCTGTACAGGGCTACTTCGCAGCGCCGGCCTGCCGAGCCAGAGCACCCCGTCAGCGCGAGCAAAGTCGCGGCTTTACCTTTGCTAGTTTTGTCCTTGGGCCGGGGGTGCAGCTCAGGGGCACCGTGCCTGCCAGGCAAGCGCAAGATCCTGAGTTCAAGCCCTAGAACCGAAAAATAAAATATCCCAAAATAAAACAAAAATGTTGTCCTTGTCAGACTCACTTAACCATCTCTGTAGCGTAGAGCTAAGGAAAGCGCGGAGACGCGTGTTTCCAGATTTCTTCTGGAGACGGAATCAGGAACCGGACCTCCACCTGTTGCTCGCGTTGCCGATTTCATCGCTCCCGGGCGACGGGCATCCCCGGTAAGGTGAAGCGGCCGACTGTTGTGTTGGCTTCTTACTCTGCGCCATGTGCTACTCCAATAAAAAGGCTCGTCTTGCCAAGCCCTTCCTGCAGCGCCGGGCACAGGCGGCGCCCGCGAGCCGCCCAGGGCCTGACGCAGCCAGGAGGAGCTGCGCGCGCGGGCCTGGAGCTGGACCTCGGGCACGCTGGTGCTTCTGAGACCCGACGGCCACTCTGGGCTCAGACTCGGGCTGCGGACACGTTTTTTGTCCCCAGAAGTCTTTTACCGACATGTTAGTGTTTAGGTCATATATTGTTTTGCTGAAAGTAACTCTAAACACAGATACTTAAAACAGCAAGGAATTTGTCACAGTTCTTCTGCCTGCTGGCTTTGTTGGGTCTCCTGTGGGGCGCGTGGGACTGGGGTGCTCAGATGGCCCCACTGGTATGGCTGGTGCCATGCAGGGCGGCTAGCAGGCTGGTGCCAGCTGGCACCTGGGGGGGGCTGGGCTCTTTCTGTGCTCTTTGTGGGCAGCCCCTCTTGAGGGTAGGTGGGGTGCCCTGCCTTCCCTTGTGCCGCCTTCCTGTGGTTGAATTGGCCACTTCAAGTGCAGTCTGTGGGGCTCGAGATCTGGAGACAGCTCGCCAGGGTGGTGTCTCGGGCGCGTGATCGCAGCCGGCCGTTTTGGGCCTGGCTGTGGCGAGAGCCCGGCCCGCCCATCTCAGCCGCACCGTGGGGACGTGACGCCCGCGCCTCTCCGCCTCTGGTGTTGCCCTCACGATGACGGTGCAGCCGCGGCCGCTGCCCACCTAGGCCCTCACTGAACCTCTCCTGCACCCTAGCCCGTACGCCACCAGAGACCCAGACACAGTCGGCGGCCTCACAGGGTGGCGAGGGCTGTCCGTGGTGGGACTGGAACCCAGGCCGAGGCTCTCAGCGTGCCCCTAACTGAGCTCTGTGTCTCTCGGCAGCTGCTGCCCCCGCGCGGTGGGGAGATGGGAGCTGGCGTCGGGAAGCCCTGGGCACCGCGTGGAGTGTGACCCCAGGGCGTGGCGGTGCCTGCCAGGACGAGGACGCTGCCTGCCGCGCTTTCCCTCCTGTGCCCTCTGTGGCGTCCCTGCGCCAGACGCACACGCTGCACTGTCTCCGTCCGCAGCCACGGCCGTCCTGCCTCCTTCTGCTCCCGACCCGGGCTCTGGCGCCGGGTGGTCCCGCAGGCCGGGCTCCTGCTGCACAGCGTGGTCTGGTCCCCGACAGCCCACCGTGATGGCCATGCCCGTCATCCACAGTGCGGGGCTGGAGGCGGGAGGATCACAAGGCCAGGCCCAGCGGGGGCCGCGGAGGGAATTAGTGGGATTCTGCCTCGAAATTAAAAAATACTTCTAAGAAAGGGTGCGGGTTTAGTTCCGTGTCAGTGGCTGAGGGTCAGTACCCTGCATCAGGGGAAAACAACGTATGGGGCCCGGGTGCTGGGGGTGACAGATCACAGGCCGTCCGAGCCCAGGCTACGTGCAGAGACCCCCCCCCAGCCCAGCTGCTGCTGTTTCCTGACATTATGTGTCTGTTTAGGTCCCTGCTTCCTTTCGCTCCCGTCCGCCTCCCTCCTCAGGGCTTTCTGCCTTCTGGTGGCCGACTGTCTGTCCGCACCGCTGTCCTCGCAGATGTGAGACTGTCCTTCTGCTACTGACGTCTGCCCGAGGGTAGCTGTAGGCGGAGGTGAAAACATCAGGAGTTATTTTGGATTCCTGTTCGGTGCCCTTCTGATACCAGTGAGCCAGCGAGCGTTCCTCAGACTCCGCTACCCATGCAGGCAGCTCTCCTCTGGGGGCGCAAGGAGCCCTCCAGGGCCCCCCGCGTGCTTTCTCTCGTCCTCTGGACTTTCTCCACGGAGCGGCCGGGGGTGCTGAGAGCACTCAGGGCGCCGGGTGTGGGATCTGACATCCGCATACGCTTCGGATGTTTACACGGAGCACAGTACTACAGCGAAAGACCCGTCGCACTGACCTTCCCGAATCCCCTGCATCCCCGCCCTCTCCGAGGCAGCTGGGAGTCCTCTTTGCCGAGGACTTTAGCTGCGCTGTCCCGGCTGCCCGCGTGTCCTGAATCCCTTCCGAACGTTTCCCTTTCCTGGTGACTTTGATGTGGGAGAAGGGCCGGAAGTGGCACTGTGCTGGGCCGGGCGATGAAGGGCACTCTGTGTCGTGGGGGCCATGCCTCCTGCTGGACGGCACCGGGGCGGGAGCGTGCGCCGCGCTTCGGGACCAGGACTTATTCAGGAACGAGGCCTCCCTCCAGCGCCGCTTCCGACGGAGGAGAACCGGGGGGCGCGGGGGTTCACGGCCAGGGGAGGAGCGTTGGCGGTGACGCCGCGTCTCTCGCTGTGCCGCGCATCTGGGCTGTGAGCGGCACTGTGGCTGCTGCGCCCCGCGGTGAGCAGAGCGTCAGGGGCCGCGTCTGTGCCCAGGGGGCACCTCCTGGCCAGAGTGCCCTGTGCCAGTCGCTTCTGTAGCTGTGGGTCTTACTGCTGTGCACAGAGTCCTCTTTTGAATACCGGCTCAGCTAGAGAAGTAGAATCCTCAGTTTCACAAAAATCAGTCAAAGTGTGTATTTTCTGGAATATCATGCTGGGTACTCGGGTGATTTTGTGAGCTAAGTCTGCAGCAGGGGACGCGGGCTTTACTTCTTCCTTGTAACTCTTTTTTATTTTTGTTTTCTCTCTGTGTGATCTCCACCCTCGTGATGCACGGTTTAGGGAGCAGAAACGCAGAATAGCTGATAACTTCTTTCCTTCCGGAAGTCAACTCCGCCCGTGGCCGGCCTGCCCTGGCATCCTGTGCTGATTTCTGTTGGATTTTCTGCCCTCCGCCACGGGAGCTCTTGAGCTTGGTCATCTTCTCCCGGGCCTGTTTCCTTATCTCTCATCACAATTCGCATTTTCAACAAGGGGCTTCCTCTCCTTCCTGGATTTCACGTTGTTTAACAGTTTACCTGCTCCAGACGCTCTTGGCCCCCGCTGAAATGGCTCTGGAGCAGGGTTCCAAACGCTTCATTGCAAAGCAGCTTAAAAGTAGGAATGAGAAAGAGAGAAAGTAAGAAATTACGGGCCTTAAAAATCTGAAAGAGCTGCCTGTTTCTAGGCTTCTTTGGCGAGAGAGAAAACCGAGAGCGGCTTTGGGAACCAGGCGTCTGTGACTGCGCGGGGCGGCCGGTCGGGCAGTGGAAGGATCCAGGAACACGGAGGTGGCTTCTCTATTGTCTCAGGTAATTGCAAGGTTGCTGCTGAGGGAAGAGAGGCAGACCCGGAGGAAGGAAGAGACAAAAGAGCCGAGGCGGGGCTGGGAAAGAACTCTGTGCAGGGAAAATAAACAGCCTACTGAGATCGGAGATCATGTCTTGTGCTTCCCCTGCCTCGGCCAGTGCCATCACCAACGCTGCGTGCAGTCACGGAGGGTGTGTGGCTTTCCTCTGTCCCCCTCCGACTTCCTGTCGCCAAGGCCAGTTGGCTTCCATCTCTGCAGCTTCCACACCCATGGCCTCAACCCACCCAGGTACGCAAGTATCAAAAAAGAAAAGATTGCCGGGCGTGGTGGCTCATGCCTGTCATCCCAGCACTTGGGAGGCAGAGGCAGGAGGATTGCTGAGTCCTTGGCTTGCCTGGGCTACATAGTGAGCTCAGGGCCAACCTGAACAACAAAGCGAGACCCTGTCTCAAAAAAAAAAAAAAAAGAAAAAATTGTTTCTGTACAGAATTCCTGGAGACTTTCCCCCTTGTTAGACCCTAAGGAATACAAGACATCTAGGTGGTCTTAGACGTTACAAGTGACCGAGGGAGGGTTTCAAGTGTAAGGGAGGAAGGAAATAGCTTATATGTGAGCACTGCACCATTTTATAGCAGGAACTTGGCCGTCCTGAGAGTTTGGCATCCAAAGGGGGTCCTGGAACCCAAGGATCCTTAGCACCGTGGGCACCAGGGTCACTAGCTGTAGGGAAGCTTAGGGGTAGAAGCTTACTTCTGATCGACCTGGAACTCTTCTTCCCCAATGTCCTCTCTTTCTCTTATCACTGGGATCCAGTAAGACACCAGGTGTTGCTGACTGTCTACACCCAGATCTACTACTTGTCACTGGGCAACCTCCTCACTCACTAGCTGTCTGCACCTTAGTTCCCTTACCTGTAGGGCGGTTAGAATACACTGAGTTAATGTACCCACAGTGCTTAGCACAGCAGCTGACAGACAGTGGATACTCAATAAATGTCCCCACCACTGTCACCCTTTGCTAGGTTTACACTGGCCTTAGTAGTTGTGCAAGGGCCAGTCTTCTGTGAGATGTTTGCTTATTTGGGGGCTCTTAGTTTTGATTTTGCACTTGTACAGTATAATCTATGTAAAATATTTCAAGAGAAAGGTTTTGTTTCCCTCCAAAGTACTCCAGAAAGTGCCAGTTACAGTTGGGAACGTTCTTTGTTTATGTGAAGGTCATGAGTCAGTGTCTGTGTCCCCGTTGACGGCCTGACTCCGTGAGTGCAGCTTTTGTATGTACCCTGTGGCAATTGTGGAGAAAAAGACGGATGTTAAATCCCTCTTGGTGGAAGGAATCACTTCCTGCTTAGAGTCACTTCCTGTTTGGTTTGACTTCCTGTTGAAGGCCACTTCCTCCTTAGAGTACTGGGATAAACATGGCTGCCCCTGTACTTACGGAAGAACAGCTGCCTCTGTATTCTGTCCTTGTTCACCAGATACACTACCCAATGATTCCGTGTCTGAATGTGTGGAGGCAACATTTGCAAGACCCAGGAGGTTCAGAATTCTTTCACTTCTTTATTAATCTTTCAGAATAGGAATCAAATTTATACCATCAATGGCCTTGCCCCCCCACAGCATTCGTTTAAACATCTGGTTTACCTGTCCACCCCAGTTAAAGTCCTTTTGCCCACACTACTGGTATGGGCCTTCTCCCTGGCACATATTCCCCAAGGATACTAATTAGGCAGGCATACCCACTTGCCGTGACATGCTTTCTGAATGACCCAAACTGCAAACACCAACATATATAAAACATATGCTCTCTTTTTTGTGTAATTTCGGATACCAAAATATGCCTACACACAGGGGTATGTGCATACAGACACAGGCATATTCTTTTTTGCCTGGTATAAAAAGGCTTTTCTGATGTTCCTTCTCCTCCCACACATACCCCTCCATGGCTGGCATGTCTCCTAATTATTTGCATCTTCTCCCTCCCCACAGACCTTTTGTGTGTATATTTTGGCACCTAGTCTTTTGGTTCCGCCTAGCTCCTTTCTGTCTCTCTCGCCTCCCTCTCTCTACCTCCTCTTCACAACTCTTAAGAAAATCGGTTAAACTATACACTCTTTATTATTATTAATGAATTTATGAAAATTCTTCACAGTTACAAAAGTGCATGGTTATAAAATCAGCTCCATACAAAGGCTGACCTCTTCCCTTGAGTCCTCCGCCCTCCCCAACCCTCCCGTGGCCAGACAGCCGCCCCTGGCAGGACGGTGCCTAGAAAAACCGAGGGCCCCTGGGGTCCAGCTCTCCCGGCGGCGCTCCGGCAACGCGGGAGTTCACAGGAGGCCCTCGCGACTCGCCTCCCTGGCTCCCCTCTTGCCGTCTTCCGCAGCAGGGCGGCGCGGGTGTCCCTGTCTGCGGAGCAGGACTTCTGAAGCCTGAGCCAAGGTAGCTCCCCATGCTCCCCTCCCTCTGCACTGGAAGGGAGAGGCAGGGACACGGGGCCGTGGGCTCCTCTGACGGCGGAAGCGACACGCCTCGCTCCCGGTCTCCTTAAATCCTGTACCTGGAACTCCCTGGAAGCGGGGTGGAACTCTACGGTATTTCTGGGGACCTATTTCCGCAGGTGCCCTGGGACCCCTGTAAGAATGGAGAGAGGAGAGTTTGTTGCAGGGTGAGCAGAGACAGCTTGTCCAGAGTGCCGCGGTGTAGACGGAGGCTCTTTCTAAAGAACCATTCGACGGCTCAGACGTTGACCGTCACAGCCCTGTTGGCTTGTTAGGGCTCCGCCTCGTGGGTGCAGCACGGAGGGAACTTCCGTGATGAGAACGGGCCTCTGAGGGAAGGAGAAGGAGGCAGGGAGAGGTCAGCGTCTCACGGGGATGCGGAGTTTTCCTTTTCCTATTTCCTGAGCATCCAATCCACCCCGAATGGGTAGACTTCTGTCTCTGCACATCATACCCTGTGACCATCGGATGGCTGAGTGCACTGTGTCAGACAGATCAGTTTAAGTTCCAGAGAGATCTTCCCCGAGTCAGCAGACGTCCTGCAGAAATGGATGTTCGGACACGACCATCACGTACACGTTGTTGGCAGGTGGACTGGACACAGTGGAGCCCTGTGGAGATGCCATAGTGGCTTTGTGGTCACCAGGATGGCGTGGCTGTTTCTAGAAGCTGCGTTCTGACAGACCGAAGGAGACGGCGGTGGTGGGTGGGAGGACTCCCTCGTCGGTGGAGAGGGTTAACATTCCCTAACAGTGCTTCAGTTAACCACGGGCTTTCTAGTAGCTAGAGAAGCACACGTCTTCTCAGGAGCCTGTGCCATTACTAGGGATCAAATCCTCCTACCAGGAAGGACGTTTGATCTCAAGGGCATTTGCTACCTTGTCGGCTTCTAGCTCTATGCAAAGAAAAAAAAAAGCACATGTCTTAAAACGTGTCATTATATCTCAGCAAAACAAGAACCCCTGGGAGAGTATCACAGGTGAACACGGCGTCCTTCCGGTGGAAACTCAACGGGTTTGTCCGGACTTTTTTTCTAAAAGTTCCCGTCCCGGGATTGGACGGTGGAGCGGAGCGCAGAGCAGGGCACCGGCTGCCTCGGACGCCGAGGGCGGAGCTCGCGCCCACTTCCGGGCACGCGAGGCGCAGCTTCCGGGACGTTTGTGGTGGAGCAGCTCGGGGCGGACGGTGGCGGGGCACGTCTCGTGTCCTCGCGTCTGTGCTGCGGGAGGGCGGGACGGGGGAGGCTGGGCGAGGGCGAGGAGGCCGGCTCTGCGCTGCCCTGGGCGTGCGCCACCCGGGGCGAAGGCGGCTCCCGGAGTCACGGACGCGCGTCTCCGCAGTGAGGCAGAGGTGCAGACACTGCCCTCACGGCCCCGCCCGTCTCCTACAGCAGCTTCATCTGCCCCGGTCGCCGCGCTCTTCCTGGGGCCCAGCTGGCCCCGCAGCGGGCTGTCTCATCCTGTGAACAGCTTCCTCCCGTCCTCAGCCGGGCTCAGGGGCTGAACCCTCCGCGCAGCCTCTTGCCCTGGGACCGCGTGGAGCCGAGCCCAGCCTGGCACTCAGGTTTGGCAGCCTGGGTGTCGGGCTCCTGGTGTCGGCCGGTGAAAAGCCAGGGAGGCGTCCGGGGCCTCCCTGAACTGCCCGATGCTGAGCGACCAGGGAAGACGACAGGCCACGAAGGCGGTCACTGTGCTCTGCCCGGCAGCTGTTTCCCTGCGTGGGGGCGCCCACCCCGCTCTTGGGGAGGCCACCACGATAAGCTGGGCGCAGTCCTCGGCTGCCCACCACCGAGTCATCTGCGAAGTGGGGATCAGGAAACCCGGGCGCTGTTGTAAGAATTGACAGCTGAGCAAACTGCCCCCGGCGGGCCCTGGCGCCAGCTGGCCCTCGCTGGCACTGCTGAGATCTGAACTCAGGCCGCTTCGGGGCGCTGCGATGGTGCCCCGGCCCTGGGGTGGCGGAAGCAGCAGACATCCTCAGGCTGAAAGGAGTAGCGAGCTGGCCTCTCCGGCCCGGGCCCCCCTCCCGAGGCAGGGGCGGGGATGTGCCCTTCTGCAGGCCTAGTGCGGCGGGCGCTGCCCGCTCTGCCTGGACGTTCAAAGCACGAGGTGCTCTGAAGGAAATGAGCCCTTCTGCAGCCCTGGCTGGGAGGCACCGCCCGCTCCAATCCTGGGGTGTCGTGCTGTGTCATGGAGCGTGGCTCCCGGGGGACCCCAGGGCCAGAGCAGGTGGCAGAGCCAGAGCTGGCCGTCGGGCGCCACCGGTGTCCTGGCTGCGGGCAGAGTCCGGCTCGTGGGGGAGGAAGGCCTTGGCTCTCTACCGGAAGAGGTGCCCGGGCAGGGCCTGTGGGTCCGCAGCTCCGAGCAGGCACACACGCTGGGGCACCTGGCTGGGGCGGCGTCAGATCTCCTCCTCCTCGCTGGCCTTGCTCCAGCGGTGGCAGCAGTTGGCCGTGATGCCCAGCAGGAAGTTGGTGGCCACGGAGGCGATGGACACCACGAAGCCCACGAAGGCAATGAAGAGGTAATCGTCCAGCGTCAGGGTCAGGTGGCAGGCCTTGAAGCTCTCCTCCGTGAGCGAGAAGAGCGGGGCGCCCTCGACTTCGGGGGGCCCCTGGCACTCGGCTAGCTGGGAGTCTGCAACACAGAACCAGGCTGGGGTGAGGTGGAGCTGGGGTGCCCCGCGGGGAAAGGAAGGCACCGAGTCTCCTCGTGGGTGGAACCCGAGTCTCCCTCTGTCTCGCCAGCAGCCCGAGGCCTGCGCACACCCACTGCTACGGCCGAGGAAGTCAGAGGTGGTCTCTGGGGGCTGCCACCGTCCTGCCAGGCCCCACCCGGGGTCTGCCCCGGCCCACCTCGCCCACCCGGGGCCCTTCCCCCCGCCCCCCCTGTGAAGTCCCAGCCACGGTTCCTGCCCGCGCCTCTGTGCCTCGTCTCGGGCCCTCACTTCAGCTGGGGCTGCGCTCTGTGCCCGCACCTGTGGCACCTCCCTGTGACTGTAGAGAACGGCAGCCTCCCTCCGCCTGTCCCTGGGCCCTGCCACTCTCACCGACCGCTCTGTTTCTCCCAAGTCATGGGTCACCGCCTGATCGCTTCTGTTCACGCTGTGCCCTCCCTGGCTGGATAGAAGTGCCTGCCCTGGAGGCGGCCTGCCCCCAACAAGTGCCCAGGTAACTCTGGTGGCGAACAGAGGACTCTGCCCCTTGAACTTCTGCGCGTGGCTTCCCAGACAAGGGCAGGACGTGGGGTCCCCTGACTCCCCACGGTCACCATGGAGCGGGGTATCTAGCGCCCCCTTGTCTGGCTGCCTCTGTCCGCCGGCCCAGGACAGGCAGAAGCCTCACCTCCCGGGCTGCGGGGAGGACTGGCAGGTGAGGGGCGTAAAGGGTGCCAGGCGCTGTAGCCTTGGAGATGGCCTCCCTGGGCCCCGGAGGATCCGTGGGGGGCTCTTCTCTCCCCGTCCTCTCCGGCCCCCAGGCCCCCATGCCCTTCCGGGCGCTCGGCTCCCAGCGGGTGGCCGTGTGGCCAGTGCCGGTTCTCAGAGCCAACTGCACCTTCGTTTGGGACCGGACATCGGCTGAGCCCTGCCGAGGTCTCACGCTGCCTCTAGAGAGGGGCGACCGGCCGAGTCTCCCAAGTCAGTCGGGAAGCTTTTTAAATTTGGGGTGTGTAGATGCTCTGCGTTCATTCTGCCGCCTTGGGGTTAAAGAACCAAGTGGACGAGGATCCGATGCCCTTAGAAACGGCGGCCAGCTAGGGGGAGGACGAGCCCTTGCCCAGACTGGCAGCCCGGTCACCCCGTCGGCTGCTGGACGGGACCACAGCCCTGCCCCGGCCGGGAGCACAGGCTCCCCGGACCTGCGGAAGGTGAGCCGTGTCCCCGCGTGGGTGGGCGGAGTGAATTGGGGGACGGGGATGGCGGGGGGGGGGGCCGGGAGGACCCGTGGGGCGCAGCGTGCAGATTCTGCAGTCAGCCTGTGCCCGGCTGCTTGGTCTTCCTCCGCGGCCTGCTCCCCAGATCCTCACGGGTAGTGCTGAGGACCCCAGGGAAAGACAGAGGAGAATCACCGAGGGGGAAGGCGGTGCCCGTTCCACCGGCCCAGGGTGCACACATGGCGGGGAGGGGCTGCCCGCTTCCCCTCCGGGGCTGCACGGCCACTGTCCCTTCCTCCTGTTCTGCTGAGGGAGGGGCCAGGCCTGGGCTCCCCGGCCCGAGGGCAGGTGGGGGCGCTGAGCACCGACGCTCCCGTTCCCCTCAGCGCCCAGGACAGAGGGTCGGGCTGTGGGGCTGGGCCCGTGGGCCGCGTCCGTGGCGTCTCGGCCCCGGCTATTCCGGGCCCAGGGAGCGGCCTCCACAGCTCCGTGGAAACACCGAATCATGACCCACAGCCCCCAGGCTATTTTGGTCCCGGGCTCCCCACTCAGCCCCACGCGCCCTCCTACCTCCCTGTGAGCACGCCAAGCCCAGGCTGGGGAGGCCCCGGGACGGCCGGGCGCGTGGGGGCCGGTGGCTGGGCCCGCCGTGCTCTGCCGCTGCTGGCCGGGTACGTGGCCTCTGCTGCGGCCACACGCACCCGCCCGGCCCTTGCCGGGGCCCTCGGCCGGCCTGGAACTCAGGCCGTGCTGGGCAGAGGACAGCAGAGGCCCGGGCAGGAGTCCTAACCCTGATACTTCTGCTGTGTGACGCAGGGCCAGGCTCCAAGTCTCTCTGTGCCTCAGTTTCCCCCTCTGTAGAGGGCTCTTGTGAAGCTCTGGTGAACTTCACTGTGTGATGCTTAGAACAGGGCACGGTAGATAGTAAATGCTAAAACAGACAGCGGAGAGCACGTCTCCTTTTCGAGAGTTTTCTTCGCACCGCAGACCCTTGAGAGGGGCCGGGAGAGGAGCCTGAGGCTTAGGAGCTGGAGGAACCTGGGTCTCGCGTTGGCCCTTCCGCCCTCCCAGTGACAGGAGGAGGATTCCTCGCGTTACTCTAAGTCCGGCCTATTCATCCAGAAGCGGGGTGAGTGGGGGGAGGGGAGATAACGCCCGCTGAGCTCCTGGGCCCGGGTGGCAGCCGGCAGAGCGCGTGTGCCGTCCGCAGCCCTCGCCCGCTCGCTGCCTGACTCACGGGGCCCTGAGACCTCGGAGGCTGGGGCCGCTGGTTTCGGGCACGCGTGGGGACCCGGCTGGCACGTGCACCGCGAGAGTGGGCCTAAGACTCGGGGCCCGAAGGAGCCAAAAGGGCGGCGCGCGGCGGCCACGGGAAGCGCCGGGACCCCGGGTCTGCCCCTCTCCGGCCTCTGCTCCCACGTCCTCCGCCCGCCTCCCCCCTTACCCGCCGTGCAGCGCTGGATCCGGTTGCGAAGCCACTTGAGCAGGGGCTCCATGGCGCAGCCGCACAGCCAGGGGTTGCCCCCGAGCTGCAGGCTCTCCAGGCCCGGCAGGCCCTCGAGCGCCTCGGGGCTGAGCACAGCCAGGCCCCCGAAGCTGAGGTCCAGCTCGCGCAGCCGCGCCAGGCCCCGGAAGGCCTGCGGGTGCACCCCGCGCAGCCGGGGGTTGTGGCTCAGGTCGATGCGCACCAGCCCGCGGGCCGCCCGGAACGAGTCGGCCGGCACGTGGCTCAGGTTGTTGTGGCTGAGGTCCAGGAGCGCCAGGCGCGCGGCGTGCAGGAGGAGGCCCGGGGGCAGCTCCGCCAGGCAGTTGTTGCGCAGGTCCAGCGCGCGCAGCTCCGCGGAGCAGGCGAGGTAGCCGGGCGGCACGCGGGCGATGCGGTTGTGCGCCAGGCTGAGGTTGCGCGTGTCCGCGGGCAGGCCCGGGGGCACGGAGACCAGCCGCCGGCCGCTGCAGTCCACCACCTGGTCACGGCAGGCGCACGGCACGGGGCAGCCGGCGCCCGCGCCCGAGGGCATCGCCCCGACGGCCAGAAGGAGGGCGAGCGGCAGCGCGGCGGGGTGGCAGGGCCCGGGCCGGGGGAGCCGGGCCCGGGCGCCACCCATCGCGGGCAGCTGGCACCGGCAGGGCCGAGGGAGCCGTCAGGCCGTGTGCATGTGCCCACGTCGGTGCCCGGCAAGCCGCCGCCCCAGAGGCCACGGTCCTGAAGGAGGCGCTTCTGGCCGCGCGGTCCCACGGCGCCAGCCTCTCGGGGGTCGGGGCGCCAGGGCCCCCCGAGGGCCACAGGAGGCCGCCTTGGGGAGCTTCGGGGGCGGGGCCAGCCGAGGCCCAGGGGCTGGAAGGCGACGGAAACTTGAGAAAGGGAGGGGCTAGGCTGGGGCCGGGGCAGCTGCCAGCTGGTCCCGGCAGGGTCCCTGCCGGCCTTCCGCGCCCCTGCCGCCCATGCCCGCTGGGCGCTTCCTCGGGGAGGGAGGGGCGGGGGAGATGAAAGGTGCCCTTTAAAGGGCCTGGCACGTCTTCAGAGGAAGCTTAAGCCCCGTCCCTGGCCTGATTAGGAAGCCAGGGCTGCGTCTCGGAGGCCGGCTGTGCTGGCCCAGCAGGCAGGAGACGCAGGAGGTCCCGGGGAGGCTGTGCAGGGACGGGAGCCTGGGGGCGGGAGGGAGGGCTCCGTGGGCCTCAGGGGCTGCTCGGACCCCAGGGGTGCTCCGCCTGTCCCAGGGTGGGGAGGGTCGCCATGGGGCCCCCAAGGCTGGGAAGGACCATGCATCCTGGGGGTCCGCTGGGGGGCTGGGCAGCTCCGGGCATTTGCCAGCCCCTGGGGTCCAGCTCTGCGCTCATCATCGGGCGGGGGCCGAATTCGTGCTGTGAACAAGGAAGGCTCTCAGGAGCAGAAGGGCCCGTCCGTGCCCTCGCCTGGAACCCCGCGTCCCTCCCGCCTCGGCCCTCCTGTCCCCTTCTCTTCTCTGACTCCAAGGACTCAGCTCTGCTGGCTGTCGTTCGCGTTCGGACCGGGGCTCCCGGCTCAGCCCCGGCCGCCCAGCCTCTCCGCGCCCGGCCGCAGCCACCTTCCCCGGCTTGCCCTGCGCTGGGCCAGTTTCTGCTTCTCAGGGCTCCGCCTCCACCTCCGTGAACACCCCACCCTTGAATAACTGGCTAGGAAAAATATGCGTCCACGCTGGGGTCCACTGCACACCCCCTCCAACACTTTCACGCCCCCCACGAGCAGACAGACACACTCACGTACACACACGCACGTGCTTGCACGCACCCCACTCTGGGACTCCCTGGCGTCCCCCTGCCCGTGGACACCCCTTTCCTCTCCGCCCCTTCTCCACACGCCCCTCGGGCCCCCCGCCCCACCAGACCTCCCGCGCGCCGGATCCCCGCGCTCGCCCGTTGGCACACTCGCCCCGGCTCAGGCTCGGCCGAGCCCACGCCCCCCGGCGGCCCCCTCACCCGGCCCGGCCCCGGTCCCGCGCCCCCGTCCCCGCCCGCTGTCCTCACTTGGCCTCCCCGGCCCCTGCCGACGGTCGCTGCCACCCTCAGCCTCGCCCACGGGGCAACTCCCGGCGGAGGAGGGGCGCCCCGACCCACAGTCTCCGGCCCCGGGGACCCGCCGCGCCCGCGCGCGTCGCGCCCACTCACCGGCTCCGAGGGCGCATCCGCCGGCGGCTCCGGGCTCCCGGGCTCCCCGCGGCCGCCTCCGGGCTCCGCCCTCCCCGGCGCTGCTGGGCGCCCGGCTCCGCACCCCAGGCCCGCGGCGCTGCTCCCGGCCTGGGGTCCCCGCGTCCCTTCGCCCGCCCACGCCGGGCGCCGCGGCGGGGCGGAAAGTTCTCGGAATCGGAAGCCGCCTCGGGAAACTCAGCTGGGGCCGAGCAGCCTGGGTAGGTGGCTTCCGCTGGGCCAGGTCTCCCCCTCCCCCCGCCCTCCCGCTCCCTCCCGCGCTCCCCTTTTTCCTCGAGGGCCAGGTAGTGACGTTTGACTGTCTCTTAGCAACTGCCTCCGCAGCTCCGAGCAACAGGAGAGCAGGCTGCGGACCCCACTGGGGTGGGAGAGAAGTCCTCCGGAACTCACCGAGCCGGGCCCAGGGGTGCAGGGGAGCGGAGGAGGGAGGGGACAGGCGGCGGGGGGCACCGGGGCGCAGGGCAGGCCGGCCAGGGCCCTTGGGGGGACCGGGAGAGTCTAAGGGCGCGGGACCCAAAGGGGAGGGGAGACGGTGGGTGAGCAAACGCGGAAGGGGGGACTCAGGTGCCCCGGGGATGGTGCTTGGACCGCCTGCTGCCTGCTGGGACGGTCGGCCCTGGGCTCGAGCTTCCCGCCTGGGTGCCTCGGACTCTGTGTCAGGGGCCGGCCGGGGGCTGAGGAAGCCAGCTTTGGGGGTGACCGGGCCAGCGGGAGAGTCCAGTGGGGACACAAAGGTCACAGCAGCAGCTTCCGGCGGGCCGGGCTCTGCAGACCCAGGGCCTGTCCCTAGGGTGCTGGGGCCTTTGCCGTGGGTCCTTCTCCCTTTCCGCAGGGCACAACAGGGATTCTTTGTGTGGTCCTGACCTCCAAGCCAGCCCCGCCCCTTAGGGACTCATCCGTGGCTAAAGTTTTCTCAGCTCCCTCTTCTTGCTGACGCCCCGAACAAGTGTGTCGCTCTCCTGGTTTTTACAGAAATGGCATGGTGGTTGGTTTGACCCCAAAGCTGACTCATTTCCTTTTTTTAAAAAAATAAATATTTTCTGGACGTTCACCGGAAACAGGCCAGACGGTGAGTTTCTACCTGTGAAGAAGGTGGATGAGAAAAGTTGCTTGTGGAGCTGGTGCTGCTCTGTTTCCGGTCAGCTCACCTGGGGGCTGCTGGAGAGGTCATCGCGGGCCTCGGGGAAGGGCAAAGAGCCAGAGAGACCGTGCGCACCCCGCTTCCGGCATCCAGGGTCCTCGACGCGACTTTATCCTCCACTACTCCTGTTCCCAGGCGAGGGAGGAAGCCCGCTTCCCTCTTCGTTCTCTGATCATGGACACCGGACTCTGTCATGTGCGGTGGGTCCAGTACATAGATATTTATATATCAACTTGACCGAGGTGCCTGAGTTCCGCACCTCTTCTAGGATTGCTCGATCTCATTTATGATTTTGAAATAAAATCCTAATCTCACATCAAAAGGTATGAATACATTGCATCATATAATCCAAACGAAGTTAGCATCGTGCTTTATTAACCCCCAAGTGGCAGAAAACATATTTGTTTTGGCCTAAGAAGTAACTACGAGATTCTAAGAAAGGGATTCTGCAAAATTCTATACTTAGTGCTGACCAGAAAATGGAATAGAAATTTTCTTCCTTTACATAATATGACGTTTATGTTTGAAACGTGAAGCAGCGACGTAGCTGAAGGGAAATGTCGGGGACAGTTTTCTTCGGAAATCTGATCTCAGCAAGACGGACTCGTTATCATCTGCAGCCTCAGTTTCCCCCTGTGAAGTGGGGCTCCCAAGCATGGCGCCGGTGGGGTCACTGCACACCTTCGAGTCATTGACGAGCGTTAGGCACAGGGCATCGTGCGCACGGCGGAGCGGTTTGTAAACAACCCAATAAATGGCAGAGTGCAGATTGGCTGAAATAGTAACGCAGAAAACAGATACAGCGCACCAGAATGGGAAAGGAGGAAAGACACATCATCACATGTGCTGCTGCTCTGACGGTGTTCTGGTCCTGGGTACGCCGCGGACTCCCCGGGAGACCCAGGCGAAGAACAGCGTCCGCACAGGCAGTAGCTGCTGGGAAAGGGGGCTCCGCGGGGCAGAACTGTTCTGCACGACTTTCTACTCGGAGTCTCTGTGGCCCCAAAGGGATGGTATCCGTCCCGAGCCAGCGGTTCATGGAATTCTAGGCGCTGTGAGAAAGATGTTCGTTTGCAAATAAGTTTGAGAAACAGTGCGTTAAACCACATGGAACAATGTTTTAGCTGGAAGATGTCTCAGAGGTCCTTACCCCTTTAAGTGAAAGTGTCAGGTGCTGAAGAATATGTAATATCCAGCGTTTCTTAAACTGATTTTGGCCTCTGTTTCTTCTCCCCTCTGTCCCTCTTCCTTTCTTCCTCCCCGCCCTTCCTTCTTTTTATCGGAACTATTAGTGTTGGGAACACTTCTTCTTCTTCTTCTTTTTTTTTTTTTTTTTGAGACAGGGTCTCGCTTTGTAGTTCAGGCTGGCCCTGAGCTCATTATGGAGCCCAGGCAAGCCTCGAACTCAGCAATCCTCCTGTCTCTGCCTCCCGAGTGCTGGGATGACAGGCGTGAGCCACCACGCCCGGCTGGGAACACTTCTTAAATGGAGCTTGTTTTGGGAAATACTGAACTCAACTCTACTAAAGACAATTCCTTGCTTAAATATCTTTAGTGCGTGTAGGTAGCTTCTATAGAGGTTATTGCTTTTTGTAGAAAGAAATGTAACCTGTCTCACTCTTATGGGAATTTTAATCTACACAACAATAAATCCCTGTTGAGCGGTGGTTTTGAAAAGCGGCTCTGTCCTGCTCAGGGTTCCTGCAGGAGCTGTGGTTGAATTCGGAACCTCAGCCAATCGTACACAGGGCCACACCATGGCCTCTCAGGGTCTCCTGGACGTTATGCAAAATGTGGCCATCAGGGATTTATTCTACTGGGAAAAACACCCAGAAATCAATCAAAGGGCAGTAGACAGTGACATCAGCTGAAAAAATAATTTCCATTATCATGGTGCCCTCAGCCATTTGTGGTAACAGACAGACGAACCCTCGAACGCATGAGCTTTAATCTAATCTACCCTCTTAGAAATTCACTCAGGGAAAATTGTGAGGCCTTAGTGGAAGGAAGAGCCGGAAAGTGAGTCTGTCAGTGCTGGGGACATGTAAGCACAGGCAGGATGATGCTACGTTATCGTAGCTTAATGGAGCCTTTCACGGAGTCCTGTGAGGCGCCAGCGCGGAGCCACCTGGGGAAGGAAACAAGCCGGAGGGGGGCGGGGCGGGGGGGCGAGGAGGGGGCTCCCCGGCGCGGGGGGCGACACCACCGCGGATGGAAGTTTGCTTCTGTGGCATCGCTCAAGGCCTGTGCTTTCACAAATGATCACGGGAGCTATTATGCTTTCGG